>JASAND010003339.1:0-85906 GCA_030248195.1 Trissonchulus latispiculum | reverse complement strand
TCATAGAAAAGTACAAAAGCACAAAAAGTATGAACCGGGCTTAAAACTGAAGCTTTGCCACTACACCTTTTAGTACTGTGCAAGTAGCAAACTTATCTTCCTGCCATAACATTAGTTCAGTTGTACGTACGTTATAATTGCTGTCCTTTCAATTAAGAGTTTCATAGAAAATATTAGGTAACCATTTCCATCAAGACATACATGGAGCAAACACAGGTTTTATTGTCAAGGAATAGAGTAGCTATGTACTAATGCGATGTATTACGGTAGTTGTTAAGACTGTCTTCTTAGAAGCTGTGAGAAAGTGGGGTGAATTCTGATTGGCTGCCTTTATAGTGTGTAGGCAGGTCCTAATTATTTCTGCTACACATTTCTGTCTTTCCATATAAGTTTGTCAAGCGTTTCAGCCTGGGGTAGGTTTAGTTGTAACGTGAGAACTGGCTCAAGTCGTCGCGTTAAGTTACTTCTCGTGAGAATTTGGCACAGACGAAAAGGAGAGACATCTGTGGGACCCCAACGGAAAATGTCTTCTGGACTGGGACCGTCTGACAGTTTCACAGGATATTTCACCACAACTGCTGGGTCTTTCCAAAATCCCACCTCCATAACTCTCCCTTCCTATTTGGATTTCTATGCTGACAATTCCTCAGAAGTTTCCATGATTCCCGACCCAGTTGGACCCTATGGATCCGAGCCTCCTCTGGATCCGCCTCCTTTTGGTTATAGTGGATCTTCGGATACTCCTCCGGCTGACTATTTCCTGTCCTCCAGCAATCCGTCGACTCCTGACAGTTCGCTGGAAGAACCCAAACGCCGCAGCGGCGCACTTCTCGCCAAACAGCGCCACATGGCCAATATGCGAGAACGTCGACGTATGAAGAGCATTAATAAGGCCTTTGACTCCCTCAGACACAAAATTCCCACTTTTCCCTATGAGAAAAAGCTGTCCAAAGTTGATACCCTTAAAATGGCAATTCGATATATTAGATATCTTCAAGAGATGATTACGGAGACTTCGGACGACGGAAAGCCGCGTAATGGATCAAATGGACTAGTAGGAAGAAGCTCCAAATATCTGAGAAAGATTGTTATTAACTGTCCTAGATGTAAGTACATATATACGCATTAAGTGTTGTATTAACTTAACTTAACGCAACTAAAGTAGCTTTAAGGTTAATTAGGATGTGTTTTTCAAACAACGGTAAAAGTAATAATTTTGAGCACAAAATTACTATGGAGTTGCTCGTAACTGGTCATTTTCATGACGAAGTAACCGATAACTGTAAGACTACATAATAATAACAACATTGATTATTATTGATTGATCATTGTGTATATGTAGTTGGTGGAGGATATTTAGTAAGAACGATTTTAGGGAAGAAATCTCGGGTTTGTTGAATTTTATGACCACAGGGACACGGTGACATGCACATGATGATACCACCACAACATGGTCTTATTTAAAATTTGTTGCAGATTGGTAGGATAATTATTAATAGTTGATATTGTACATTATTCGAGAGTTCTAAACTTACTCTATTTAACGGTACAACTCAATTGTTTTTAGCTCACGTTATCTAAAAATTAAATTGAGAAAAATTTACAAAATTTGAAAATTTACAAATAAATTCTTTAGATCAACTTATAAATGCAACTACATAAAAACAAACAGTACATTCAACACGCTTTGAAATCACGTTTTTGGTTAAGCATTTTTAGTACGACTTTTAGTGCATTCGCAGATATGTATGTACGTACATTTATCGTGCGCGAATTTCCGTGCGACACGAGTATGCGAAGCGCACAAGGGCTTCCCGCTCTATGATACAGAACTATGAATGCGATGCCGTGTTACAAAGTACCTTTATAACGAATATTAGGCCCAAAACCTCTCTAGCTAGGGTGAATGAAAACCATTAACATAACTAAAGTAATAATCTTAAAAGACAGGATACCTCAATTTCGTTTTAGCAAGAGTAGAAATAACGTACATAATGCATGCATCGTGCTACAAATTATTTGTAGGACGATGCACCTCACAACGTGCGTTCACGCATGTAGGAACTAATCTTCAATAGAGTTGTACAATAATATTTCAGCAATCAGTAGTGTTTGGATTGGCTGAAATTTTCTCTGGTTGGCTTGGCTTCGATTGCTCGGAGTTTAAAGTTGGCCAGTCAATTAGCCGTTGGCCGTTGGCCGCCCAACGGCCAACGGACAATGGCCGGTCAAGCCCATTGGTTGAGATTTTCTAAGCCAACAATGGCCAACCAATGGCTTGGCCGGCCATTGGCCGTTGGCGACCGACCGACCGGCCACCGACCAACGCACAACACTAGCAATCAGTAGTTAACTGTAAATTACACAATCTTGCGGACAAAGTTCAAAGGACTGAAATTAAAAATTAGTTATTCAAAACCATCACAAGATCGTTATCGAGTTTGCAGAATTTTCCAGATTAAATCTGTGTGCAATGACAATTTCACTAATACAGAACCATTATTACCACAATTTTTGCAGTTGAGCAATTTCCCAATTTCCAGCAACAAGGAAAGGCATTTTTCGCACTCCAATATCAAGTGCTTATTCTCCCTCCCTTATTTCTAAGCTCGATACATGTCGCCGCCTAGGCGTCGTTACATCGGGCAGGAAACGGGCAAGACTGGCAAGAGGTGTTATGCAGAAATGCCCTGTGAGCTTGAGGTTCAATACCAAACTTTAAAAAATCTAGCTTCGAAAATAACTTACAGTCAAATGTCAAACTAAACAAAAATTTATTTCGTTGCTACCAAATCTTCCCAATTAATTAATCTTCCAAATTTTTTAAAACACTGGCACACTTTTTTATTATTAATAATGCTGTGGCAGTTTTGTCTCTGTGCAAATCAGATCTATGCTTACAAATATTCCCTCCAGTTCTCCCAAAAATTCCTTTCTTGTACATTCGTTTAGATTGAACAGTACCCCCACTCTATCCCATCAAGAGTGTATAATAGATAAAAGTACGAAATTCTTAAGCTAGCATGTAGAAATCTTGCTAGGTGTGCTCGGTTACTCGGGACCCCATCCCCCGTAACTTGCGGGTGGGGGGGTCCCACTTAGAACTAATTACACGGTTTCATATAAGCGTCTGTCTGCTCGCTCAGTGGCCCATTAGCCTAAGGCTTACTGTAGGTAATTTATTAGTTATTTTAATTAATTAATTAATTAATTAATTATAACTTTAATTGGGTCATTGCAATTAAAAAACTAATTCGACAACTTTGTAGCATTTTATCTGCTCTTTCTAATGATATGAAATTGTTGCACAATACAAAACTTTGTAAGAATGTAATCTGCAACAACTTTTATATCATTAGAAAGACCAGAAAAAGTGCTACTAAGTTGTAAAATTACTTTTTAATTGCTTTAACCCCACTAAAATTATAATTAATTAATTAAAATAACTAATAAACTACCTACAGTAAGCCATAGGCTAATAGGCCAATCAGCGAGCAGACAGACGCTTATATGAAAGCGTGTAATTAGTATATACTACCTAAGTGGGAACTCCCAGAAGTTATGGATGGGGAAGGGGGGGGGTTTCCCAAGTTAATGAACCGAGCATACTTAGCATGATTCTACATGCTAGCTTAATAGTATTATAATTCTGTTATACACTCTTGATCCCATGCTAAGCTAACTTATGCTATTTTTAACAATTCTTTTAATTTATAAAATTAATTTTTATTTTATTTTTCAATTTTAACTTAACTTATTTTTATTATTTTAATAATTATTAATAATTAATAATAATTGTTATTATTAATTAATGATTTTCTTTGACAATCTTTGTTGCCGGAGTTAAAAAATTCTTGTCCCAGACTCGGAGTCCATGGGCCAGAAGTGCACTGCACAGCTATCGTTATGGCTTTAACCCATAATTGGAAATTAATTTTGTTACGTTTTAGCTAACTTTTAAGGCTTCTGATGAAAACGTTCCTGTGTATTCATGCTTGTTTATCCTCGATCTCGATCACTAGCCCGCTCTTTCAACGCAGGTTTTAAGTCCAGTTGTTCTCTGTCTTCATTACATTTCATTTTGAAAATTCCTGCATGTTGTGATTATGATCCATGATTGAGTCAGCACACGACTCAAACAAATAAAATTGACCTTTTGACTTTTTCAGATGCGTCTGCGCAAACACTGTCAATTCCATTTCAAGTGCAAAATAAGACACTGTTTTGCTGACAGTTAGGATAATGTTAATCGTTACGCAAACCTTACCATAATGCTTTTATTATTTGTCTATTTGGCAAGGTAGAAATTGAAATGTACGTATCAGAATGTTTTTGAACCCAAACAAACATTTTCTAGTTATGACCCACAAAGTATGAAAAATGCAATTTGAACAAAGCACTTTCATTGAAAATAGCTAAACTTGTGGCAACTATGCGTGGGATTGGACAGAATAGCGTATGACAGAAGGCGCTGTGTACTGCCTAGTGCTAAAAATTTTCAAAATTTGTCCCATCGAGTTAAAACTTTGGGGTCTTTCCCATTATCCCCCCATAGCTTCGTAGAAGTACTGAAGATGCACACTTTGCCGGATTGAGTTGAAATTTGGGGTGTGCATAAAACACGGCCCCGGCCCCGGCCCCGGCCCGGTACATAAAACACGGCCCCGGCTCCGGCCCCGGCCCCGGCCCGGGTGCATAAAACACGTCCCCGGCCCCGGCCCCGGCCCCACATAAAACACGGCCCCATTACGGCCCCGTGCATAAAACACGGCCCCGTCACGGCCCCATACATAAAACACGGCCCCGTCACGGCCCCATCAAAAAATCATGTTTTTGACTAATGGGACTAAATATAACCAATTCAGCATCTCCTAATCTATCAAATTAAATTGTTTAAATGTTTAGTCTTTTGGTTTGAAAAATCGAATTTTGAATTGAAAATGTTATCTTTGAACCACGTTTTTTATGTTTTTGTATCTTGGTAAACCTACAAATAACAAACTTTATTTTACGCAGTTTGTAAATGTGTAAATTAAATCAAATTGTGTAAATGTGTTTATGTGTAAATTTATTTTTAATTTTATCTTGCGCTCCGAAAAACATTAAACAGTAAAACAGTTTTGTAAAATTTGGGAATTTACAAATTTTCATCACCTTTAAAATTAACTTGTTAACGAAACTACATATATATGACCAAATGTTATATATGACCTATTCTACGATGTACAACATTTGGTCATATGTGGTTTCGTTAACAAGTTAATTTTAAAGGTGATGAAAATTTGTGTATAAATTCTCAGATTTTACAAAAAATGTTTTACTGTTTAATGTTTTTCGGAGCGCAAGATAAAATTAAAAATAAATTTAGACATAAACAAATTTACTCAATTTGATTTAATTTACACATTTAATAACTGCATAAAATAAAGTTTGTTATTTGTAGGTTTACCAAGATACAAAAACTTAAGAAAGGTGGTTCAAAGATAACATTTTCAATTCAAAATTCGATTTTTCAAACCAAAAGAAAACACTTAAACAGTTTAATTTGATAGATTAGGAGATGCTGAATTGGTTATATTTAGTCCCATCAGTCAAAAACATGATTTTTTGATGGGGCCGTGACGGGGCCGTGTTTTATGTATGGGGCCGTGACGGGGCCGTGTTTTATGCACGGGGCCGTAATGGGGCCGTGTTTTATGTGGGGCCGGGGCCGGGGCCGGGGCCGTGTTTTATGCACCCGGGCCGGGGCCGGGGCCGGAGCCGGGGCCGTGTTTTATGTACCGGGCCGGGGCCGGGGCCGTGTTTTATGCACACCCGAAATTTGGTAGGGGTAGGTTTTCGGACCTGCTGATTTCAAAAATGCAAAAATTTTAAGCTTTTAAAAAATTTTTAAAAATTTAAAAATTTTAGTTTGGTAAGGGGGGACCAAGAGGAACCGAAAAATTTTTTGTCTTCGATTTTGCTGAAAAGATGTATATAGGGGTTTTCGGGGACGTAGAATACGAATCTGAAATCCGTTTTTCGATTCAGCTTTTCGTTAGCTCAGGCTAAGCTTACATCTTAAGCTTAGAACTTTAGCCTATATATATTGAGCTAACAAAATAACTAAAAACTAAAATTTTTGCATTTTTGAAATCAGCAGGTCCGAAAATCTACCCCTACCAAATTTCAACTCAATCCGGCAAAGTGTGCATCTTCAGTACTTCTACGAAGCAATGGGGGGGATAATGGGAAAGACCCAAACTTTGTACGGCTATGTTTTCTACAAGGCAGAATTCTTCTCGCAAAAGTTTTAGTGAACCTTGTAGAGATTTGTCTCCGATTGTGCTGTAAATTCTTGCACAGGAGCTTTCTGAGTTTGGTAACCCTAATCTCAAGCCTCTCTGAAATTTAAATAGTTTCTGTATTCAAATTTGACTACATTTGAATACAGTTACTGACTAGATGCTAATATTTTTTAAGCAATTGGATTAAAGTTAACTCCAGGAGACGTTAGGTGCTGATAATACCCATAAACGGTTCAATTAGGACGGGTTACGGGGTTAGCGGACCATATCAAGGAAATCGCTCCTGAGAACAATTGACCGAATCCAGCAACATATTGCTGGCGACTGACACAATGTTAGAACGTAAGCCATACATCGTTTGAAAGCATTGGTATGCTGTTTTCTGCAGCTATTGTGAAATTTCTGTAGCCATTTGAAGCCAATTTGCAGTAGCCAGTTACTGTTAAATCAAATTTTGAAAAATTAACCAAAAACGATTTTAGTTAGACTTTGCAAAAGAACGTTGTATAGCTACAAGCTACAGCAAAATGATAGAAGAGCACATCGTTGGATTTCCAACGATGTACGGCTTATGATCTAACATTGTGTCGGTAAGCAGCAGCAATGTGCTGTAGAAGTTGGTCATTTTTTCTCAGAGGGCTGCTTGATATGATCCAGATTAGCTAGATGCGCGGCAATATCTAAGCTTGAATGACATTACGTCTATTCTGAGTTGACAAAAATCTGAATTGCAAGACGAAATTGAGGAGAGAGATTTTTGAGAGAGTGACCCTGTAAAAACAGCATCTTTAGAATTTCTGCCAAAATCCAAAAAGCTTCTGGAATTGAGGGGGTTTGATTGATGCCTCCTGGTCCCTTGATCTTTTCAGGAAACCTCCCCCCAGGCCCAGCTTTCGCAAGACTTCACCAAATGACCTGAAATTTGGTATAGGTGTGTTTTCGACCACGCTGAGTTCAAATATCGCAAAATTTTTCGATTGGCGGAATTCGATTTTTTCGATTCGTAAGGGGGGAACCAAGGGAAACCGAAAAATGTTTTGTCGTCGATTTTGTTAAAAAGTTGTGAATAGGGGGATTTCGGGGTCGCAGAACACGTTTTCGATTCAGCTTTTCGTTGTCTTATTAGAAGCTAAAGTTTTAAGCTAAATATGTAAGCCTATACAAAGCTTAACGAAAAAGCTGAAACTAAAGACTGGTCCCCCTTACGAGTAGAAAAATCGAATTTCGCGAAACCGAAGAATTCTGCGAATATTTGACTCACACATGTGGTCGAAAACTCACGCATACCAAATTTCAGCTCATTTGGTCAAGTTTTGCGGAATGTGGGACTGGCAGGGGCTTTCCTGAAAGGATCCGCCTCATGGAGGGGAGGGGTGTGGGAGTGGAGCGGCTAACTTTCCAATCAACTTTGCAATCACGTTTGTATTCAAAACCAGTGTATAGTACATATATACTATATACTATATACTATATACTATATTAGTACATATGTACTAATGCTATACTATATATTAATACTATACTATACTATATACTAATAATATATGTACTATATACCAATATGTAATTTTTGATTCTTCTGAGTTTCCTGTAAGCATGTTTCGTTAAATTTTATAACTTTTAGTACTGAGAGAGAGAGATGAGACAGTAAATTTGTTTGCCCTTCAAAGGTTTATAGCCCACTAAGTCTTCGACTCGCATTGAGAATAATTTTTTATTTTTCAAGCGTTCAATTCTGTATTTGGTTTTCAGCCACTTTATCTTGAATCATTTTAAGTCAGTATTGTATCAAAGGTTACCTACTGTCAAATTAAGTGCTATTATAGCAGATTTGTTTACAGTTTATTTAAGGCAGTCCCTTGCATCCAAATACGAAAGGATACAATAAAGAGTAAAGCCTCTTTGTGCAAAAAGTGTTACAAAATTTTAGACAATCCCTTTTTCAATTTCCAATCCAACTGAAATTAGCATCATAATTTATTGCACAATGCGCTTAAGTGTCACTTAAAATTATGAAATTGATTTTCTTACGGGTCAAAGGGTTTAATTCTGTTCTCAGCAGGTGACGACATTCATGACTTTTCGATGTTACACTTTATTTACACAACCATTCCGCTCAAGAAGTTCCTCTTAGGTTCAAGAAACTTTGGCTTGATGATGGTTTACTGTAACCATTGTGCTGAATTTTATTTGTTTTAGCAGGATATGAGGATGATTACTATGCCAGTAGTCCTCAGCAATTGGCTCTCAGTTGGGATCATCAGAATTCGGTTGTCCAAGAACCTGGAATAAAATCAGCCAAAATTTGGGTCCCTGAAAAAGCCAACGATCATTAATTTTATTTTGCTAAGGTACATAATCTATTTTAAAACCAGTGTTGGAGGTGATTTCAGACGGCGAAGTAATGTCCGTTTTTCTTCAAAACTGGCTTTGTTTAAACTAGCCATAATTTGTACTTTTAAAAGTAGATTTAAACGTTGTCGTATGGTGTAGCTTTGACTACCTCACAAAACAAAGTAATCATGACTTAGCAGCTTTTGTATATACTATTATTTTCTGCCTTTTTTGCTTCTCTCTCCACTTTTTCCTGCTGCGCCTCAGCGCAGCAGGTCTCTTAAAGTTGCTTAGTGGAACGATTTAGCATGATTCCAACATACATCAACGCTGGCTGCATAAAAGCGTGTGTTGCGTTATTAAAGATAGGCTCTGGATCTTTTGCACGTCGATTCTACAATGTAAACAAATGACTTGATTTTGAATCGGAAACCAGTTCTCAAAAGAAGCGCATAACATTTGGAGACAAGTTCAGATGAAGAGTTTTACCAGTTGCTACATTTTCGAGCTTAATCAGAAACTGAATTATTTAGTTTCTGGTGGAAGTCATGCAGTAAGTAAGTTTAAAGGAATGCTATGAAGTTTCTATTTCTGGCAACAAGTATATTTATAGTTTACTAAAGCTAAATGACCTCAACCTTTTAATGATATTTTTTCTTCTAACTGCAGATTTACAGACAATTAGAGCACACGACATCTTCCTCCAACTTAGAGGTCAATACTCGTCAGCCAGATCTAGTTAATGATAACAAAAGAGACAGTCTTCTGCGCAGCAGGCCTACAATTTAATGGAATGTTCCACAAAAACTCTTAACCTTAACACTTTTGCTTGTTTCATTTAACGGTAATCCCTTCGCTTTTGATAGAAGCAACCGATCTTGCTACTGTTAACTGCCATAAATTAGTCCCGCGAAAACCAAATGAATAGATATATGATGCACGACAGTATGAAGAATAAATTACGTTATACGTATATGTACAACAACGTTAATGTCTTGGTGCCTTTACATTCTTTGTATTGGTGCGATAGAAATAACTATTTTGTCGTCAACATCCCTATTTGTAACATGGCTCAGTGTAATCGAACCATGCTACAACCGCCTGCGTACAATTGAATTGCACGCTACACCGTGCAGTACAATTGTACTATTGTACTGCACGGTGTGGCGTGCAGTACAATTGTACTGCACGGTAAGCCTTCGCTGCTCTCTGTCGGAGTATGCAGCGAGGCCGTTGACAGCCAGCAGAACTGACTGCAATGATAAAGAATTTCTCCCCCTTATATACTTTCTGCCAAAAGAAATATGCAAATTAGGTTGAATAGCATATAAACGACTGAAATTTGAAGCCAAATGTCAGTCTTTAAAGACATGACACATAGAAGACTAAAGATCTTCTATATACTTTTTGAGCCATATTACAAGCCAGTTGTAGCACTGCTTGCTGTGCTCACAGAAATTTGTGAGCTCACTTGCAGGCGAAGCCCTCGTGAAGGGCACTCGTGCGCCTCGCGCACTCGTGCCCTTCACTCGGAGCTTCGCCTGCTAGTGAGCATACAAGTCTCTGAGTGCACTGCTAGCAGTGCTACAACTTACACTTGTTTATTGATTGATTCAGTTGTGGTACTTTTTAGAATTGCACTTTGTTTGTTTCAGGAATTCAAAATCCGCTGATGATACGCTCATACCAAAAGAATAATTATATCTAAGAACTGAATCAAGCATAAATAGTAGACTGAACTGTTACATTCTGCTACTGATCCCTTTCTTTTATGGTCATGGTCCCCAACCATGCAATTTACCTAGTTTATGGATTTTCAGCGGGACATATTAAGAATGCAGATTAAGATCTTTAAAGCAACTAATTTGTCGTATAGGTTTATTTTCAATTCATTAAATAAACTGCAGCATTATTTGCTTTCTGGAAAATGCCCTTGAGTGTGACAGTGAGCAGAGCACGTTTCCTTGTTCCGCATCCTGTCAGTTTCACTATCGAGTTAGTCATCCAAACTTGCCATGGTTGAATGCGACGGTGTTGTAGAGTACCTAGCGCTGGTATCTGAAACGGAAAGCCACGGTTATGGGAATGAAAGAATATTATAAGAACTCCATCCAAATTGAGGTCAGAGGAATTTACGTGAGATCATTTGCATAGTGTGTACTGCTTTGAGTTAAAGTTACCTTGACAAAACTCAATCAAATTTTAAATAATTTTAGGCAGAAGTGAACACACAAAAAAGTGTATTTTTGGTTGATATATATGCCGATGTTCCATCAACAGTATACTGTTATAGTGTCGACTGGTTATGTACGTTTTCCCTTACGTATGTAATGTATGCTTGAAAACGTGGCAATAGGTTTAGATCTTATGTATGTAGAGCCAATACAGGCTAGATAGAACCAACATATGTTCAATTTCCCACGTGTGTCAATATGGGGACTGCTTTGACGATCTGAAAAGATATAACAGAATTTATTTTGTTGAAGATAAGGGATGCAAAAGTTTAGTCCAAAACACCAAACAGTTTAGTGCGGCCTATATTAGACTTGTCTAAGGGAATCGATGGTGGTAAAGTAACAAGTGGGTCCTTAAAATGGGCATCATCTCACAGCCGAGCTGGTAAACAGTAAACGATGTCGTACGGCTCAAGCTTTCAAGGCTTTGAGGTCAGAGTGTAAAAACTATTCTCTGCACGCTAACGGTTGACTCCGTTCCCCGCTAATCAGATTCTGCTCAAATTCGATTGATTGCCTAAGCAAATAAATTGCAAGAACACATTGTTTTGTTTACGAATTTAATGTGCTGGTACAATCGCTTGTATAAATTTGATAGGCATCATAGGCATCTATAGGCATCAATTTACTTTACTTTAGAATCAACTTTATGAAAGTGGATGAAACTCTCCAAGCATATTATTTTGGTGAACTTCAACATTGTGGGACCGGTACTGCATTTTTAGGTGAAATGCTAAAGTATTTATTTTTGCCATTATTCTCTCCGTACGTGGCCGATACATCGGATTCATTGTTATGGGTGGAAAGAGAGCACAGAGTTGGCTCCGGGTCCAAATTTTCGGACCCGGCCCGGACCCGGACCCGTTAGGCCAGACCCGGACCCGCCCAGACCCGGATCCGGGTACCCGGTTCTAAAAAACGAACCAGTTTGCATTTCAAGCATTTACTGCATTCTTAAATTTCACTGCAACTTCACTACTGTAATAGCCCAGTCGCGAACAAAACCTGTGATAAGCTTGTAGATTAATTTATTTTATGCCTCACGACAATTTTGAGTGCTAGGGCTAACAAAAGCAGTAGCAGTGTTGTGATAGTCCAGAGACAGTGTGAAACTGTCCTTCGGACAAGTTACAAATTCTTTGGACGAAAGAATGTGATCGAATTTTTGGTGGCTTGTATTTGAAAACAATGCCATTGTACTGGTTTACTAGATTAAGTTTTGCGTGCACTGCAATACTTTATGCTAACTTATCAATTAGAGTTGCCATATTTCTACTTCCAATTCTAGTTACTACATATTGTGTTTCTAGCCCAACAGAGCAGCATATATCGGAAAGACCTCAGCTAGACAACTAAACATTGTATCTCAATGCCTAACACGCCGGTTCCACCAACCTTTTATTAGAAATACAACAAATTGTAATGTTTTAACATCCCTAAGTGTACCAAAATCCAGTTTTCTTCAGTATTTTGGATCCGGACCCGGATTTGGACCCGCGGGTACCCGGACCCGCGGGTCCTAAAGTTGGACCCGGACCCGGCCCGGCCCGCGGGTACCCGCGGGTACCCGGACCCGGCGCCAACTCTGAGAGAGCATCGATATGAACATTTACTTCTACATCCCTTGAGCTTATATCAGCCAAAAACGGTTTTGGGGCTTCAAAATGCCTGTTTTTGAGAAAATCAGTTTTTTTAAATTATTGCCAAATCCTACGGATAATTTTGGTTTATTTAGACTCGATCGATCGACAGTCTCACTGCATATTTTATCAATACCTTTTCGCATTACTTTAATCTAGAGATTTGGGCCCATGTGAAGATAAAAGATAGAACCCCCATCAGAAAAAAGGAGGTTCTCAAATTTTTCACTTCCGTGACTACGTTGCGAATCCTTTCCTCCAACAGACATTTCCGCAGACCTGATATGTTTATAACACGTATATAATTATCTCAATCAGCATATAACCGGGCTGTACTGGAGGGGGGATCCTCCTGGCTTTTCTCATAAATTTAGACTGAAATTTGTGTATATGCTACATCCAATATCCACAATATGGGTATCAATCGAAAGCTGACGACAAGAAGAACAAGTTCGTCCTTGATCTAAGTCCAGGCAACTTTTGTACCTTCCCCACTCTTTTCGGGTATACCCGGACTCCAGGTCCCTCAGAACTTCCAGCAAACACTTAAAAGTTTAAAACCTAAGCAGTGGAGGATCAAATCTCTTGAGAAAATTTCAGAACCCCCAAGAACCCCAAGAAACAAGAATCCCCATCAAAAACTTGAATCTAAATATATGTTGTTACGGATCAAACCTCTTCGAAAAGTTAAGAAGCCCCAAGAACCCCCAGAACCCCATCAAAAAATGAAACTAAACATAGTTATAGATCAAATCTCTACAAAAATTAAGAACCCCCAGAACCCCAAGAACCCCCATAAAAATAAAAGCTCCAAGAAAAACAAGTGGTAGATCCGAGCGCATCAAAAAGTGACTTTTGTCTTGACATGGGCCGAGGTTTGGTCGAAAATCCATTTTGGCAAAACTGCGTTTATTTTGTTTTGCACATCGATCAAAACTACCCAATGGAGTCGCAAGATTTTTGGCAGGATGAAAATTCGCACTATTGCGGAGGGACATTTTTCTTGGTTGGATCATCTCCAGTTGTGAGAAAACTCAGTGCAACCTTGAAAGGTTTCATGTCACCGCGCATTTGACTAATTTTCTGAAGTATTAAGACCTGTTGCGTCAAATTCAAAAAAATGACCCTAGCCCACATGTCGTTCATATAATGGCAGAGAATAGAGACCTTCGCGGGACGAAATTTTCAGGCCCGGCCCGGACCTGCCCGTAAAAATTTTGGCTCGGCCTGGCCCAAAATAAAGGTTTAAAGATATAAAGATAAAGGTTTAACTTTAAAGGGTTTCCTATTCTTAAGTTATTATCCTTGCATTTGAAGGTTCAAATATTTTGAGCTCTCAAAATTAAGAAAAGTATAGTTGTTCGGCAAATCTGCAACTGCTACATCTCAGTGTACACTAAACATTTAGTTATCGCTGCAACGGCATTGGTGGTACCTTAATCAAATTAATAGACTCAATCTGCGAGAGTTTTCGTGTCGTTAGCCTGTCGCCGATGATTAAAAACTGGCAATTCGTATTTTAAACTGATAAAACAAAACTTTTCGGAGTTGCTTTGGATTTGGCTGTCGAATGGCTGCAGGCCAGAGATTTCGTTTCTTGTGTCTGGTTCAAACTTTGTAACGAATTGTAGCCAGCGCTAATCGATAAAAATCAGGTGTTGAACTAGTTTCGTCTAGCTAGTATAAACAAATCGAACCTTTCGAAATACGGGTCGGGCCAGGCCTGAAAATTTCGGCCCGTGAAGGTCTCTACTCTCTAGCAAGACCCGAGTTTTCCAACTATGTGCATCTACAGCCCTTAAGAGGAGCTAACTTTGGTCAAAACTCGATAGATACGGATTTCGCTCATTTTCACATATGATATGCCCTCACATGTTCTCAAAATCAAGAAAACATATTAGAGTTTGAAATCAAACGGTTACAGACTTATTCAGGCTCCAAGCTGGAAAACCTGAAAATTTCGGTGACGAGCATTCCAAGGTTGGAGACCGAACGCAATCGAGAACAGGGTTCACCAGTACACCTAATTAAAGCCTTTACTAAGGTAATACTTTAGTGCAAAAGCGGCTAGTTTTCTGCCATAAAGTTTTTAACCTAATTTTTCGTTTCCCATGTTTAACCCATGTTGAGGTCACCTTCGAAGGGGTCCACAGAACGATAGAAGCCATATTACGCACACTTGTCTTGTGTTGGGATCCATGGGGTCTACCAAATACATATGGGAAAATGAGCAAAATCGGAGGTGGTTGAAAAACCGGCAAAAAAGTGACTTCCTCGCTTCCCCTTAAGCATGCAAACAGAGACTGAGTGAGCCCACTTACGTTTCGGGTTCGGGCTGCTATTGTTTTGAGGGAGAGGTTACTAATACTGGAATAGATTTGCAGGGGTATCGCTGCGTGCTGAGTAAAGTTTTGGGGCTTTTCCTATTACGCCCCCCAGTGCTAAAATTTCAAAAACCTGACCAATCGAGCTGAAATTTGGTATGGGTATGTTTGCGACCACGCTGAGTTCCAATATCGCAAAATTTTTCAATTTCGCGAATTTCGATTTTGTCGATTCGCAAGGGGGGACCACAGGGAACCAAAAAATTGTCTTCGATTTTGCTGGAAAGTTGCATACAGGTGTTTTCTAATTAGCTGAACACGAATCTGAATTCCGTTTTCGATTTAGCTTTTTTTATCTCTGTAAAAGCTAAAGTTGTAAGCTAAGAATGTAACTGGCCTGACGAAAAGCTGAACCGAAAAACGGATACATGCTCAGCGACCCAGAAAACCCCTGTATACAGCTTTTCAGCAAAATCGAAGACAAAATGTTTTGGTTTCCCTTACGAATCGAATTTCCCCTTATGAAAAATTTTGCGATATTTGAACTCAGGTTTTTCGAAAACATAGCTACCCTGTCCAAATTTTGGCTCGATTGGTCTAGTTTTGAAAATGTTAGCGCTGGGGGAGGTAATCTGGAAAAGACAAAAGTTTTGGTATCGGCTTCATGGATTACTGCCTTTTTGTCTTGCAGCGTAGTGGATTTTGCACATTTTCTCTGACAGCGCTAAGGATTACTGAAATTTTGGCTGGCAGCGCCATGGATTACTGTCCTTATTAGTCTTGTAGTTATGGATTATTAAAGAGTTGTGTCGTGCATTGGTGGATTACTACAATTATTACATGAAGAAAAATCATATCTTGACTTCACTGGGTATATCTAAGCCTAAGTTAAAAGTATGGCTTAGGCTTATGCTTAGGCTTAGGCTTAGGCTTAGGCTTAGGCTTAGGCTTAGGCTTAGGCTTAATCTCTAGCCTTGGCTTACGCTGTGGCTTAGCCTGTGGTGGTGTGCAACTTTGTTTCCTTCTTTAATTTTTCTTAATTTCTTTTGAAAGAAGAAAAATCTTATCTTGACTGCACTGGGTATACTCCTCTCTCGAAATTTCGCGTGATGTCATGGATTACTACTGTGACGTCATATTGTCAGTACTGTCGGTTTTCGTACTATACAGTCCTTTAAAATCTTTTACTACATGCCATGGATTACTTACTCCTTACAGTCACGATTAAAAAACAAGAAAGTTCTTTCATTCCTATTAATTAATAATCCATGAATACAAAACCGTTTTTCCTGATGCCAACCCCAATTCGGTTGACAACTAAAGGGGGCCCTGTTCATATGATTCTACCGGGCTATTTCAAATTTTAGCGAATTATGTTAGCGTATGTTAATAATGATATGTTATAGCGTAATTATGTTGTGTATAAATTAGCGAATTAGAAAATTAAAGAAACATAATTCTCTAAAATTTCTATTATTTCAAAGCTGTACATTATGATGTAACGTATAGATGTAACTTATAGAAAAACTTTCTAACACAGTTTTAACCAAATCCCCCACCAGCGACAGCAGCGGATAGGTGAGCACAATACTGATCATAGGAAACATTTTAGTGCTTTCATCAAAACAGTTCAAAGTAGTACTCAACCGATTACAGGTATATATCTCACATTTAGGCGAGATAAAAATTTTGATCGTAATGTTGATTTTGGAAATAACTCCAGTAAAATAATGCCTAAATTTTAATAGTAGTAAACATGTATGTAGTATGGACGTTTTCTTGAAGGGCTACAAATTGAATTGCTCCTACTGACACAAAAGACGCGCTGTGCACTTGCAGCTGCTGATCAAACTGTTCATGTCAATTTTCCGTACCGACTGCTGTGAATGTTGCCACTTTGAGAATTTATTTTCATTTCAATTAATTTAGCAGACACGTTAGGCAACTAAGTTCAGTGTAATTCGTGCTTCTTCTTCGTACTTCATTTTCTGTCTAAATTCGTACTTGCATCCGCAATTTTCTATGAAATGGGCCTCAGTTCTTACAAATGCAATTTTAATCGACGGAACGGAAGACGGCAAACAGCGACATCAAGGACAACCCACATAACAAGGCAACAAAGTGACGGTTTCGGATTTGCTATTTGTTTTTGAATTGAAATTGAAAGTTGTAAAAGGGATTAAGACCTTATATTATTATGCACTTGTATCGTTAATTTCCAAGCTATGCATATATACTAAGAAAAGCATTTTGTTTTATTAATTTATCTTAGGCACCTTCATCTAGCAGTAATTTAACCTATTATCTTATTTCTTAACACTAAACAGTTAATAACAGATGTTATGAAGGCCTATTACCTAAATTATCTTTTGTGTTCTTAGGCAAACTTTGTTTAGCTGGACTCACAAAAACTTTTATTATTTGATCTGTCAATAAAGCCACGTGTGGGCCCCAGCTTAGAAGCGGGTTTCTATTGGTAGGCGTAACTTTTATAACTTCTTATCGGTAGTAAATTAACGCTTGAAAGCGGGCGTGACTAAAAGCTATCAAGAAACTAAATGTTAATAAACTGGTTAAGTAAATAAGGTGCCACGCGCCGACCAAAAAGTTCTGACAAGTTGTTTTCGCAACACATTTTGGAAACCAGTGGCCTTAAAAGATAACGACTTCTCATAAGTTATCAACACCCTAAACTAAATATCATCAGAAATTAGGGGAATGTGTCCTAATTTACCTAATGTTCTATATGGAAGCATTCCAAAGTTTCCACAAAGTTTCCCTTCTGAGAACATCTCAGTTAAGGTTTATTTCATTTTGGAGGACGGGACTTCGCGGTAGTAATCAAGTTGTTTCGAAAATTTCTTCTGAAAGAATTCGAGATTATCCGAGATTCCAGTCCAGCTGATCTAATTTTACATAGTTCTTCAAGAAAGCATCCATCCATCCAGTTGACAGACAGATTGCAGTCTTAAAGTCTTAGAGTCATCTTAAAGGGAAGAACTTAAAATCAGTATTGGGCTTGTAGGAATCTGGTGGGGCCCCCAAAATTGGAGGAGAAAATTAATCCTTTAATTGCTCTCCTGCTGAGAGGTTGGTCTGTATTAAAGAGAAATGGAAAGGTCAGACGTAAAGGTCAATACTTTGGGGGCACCATCAGATTCTCTAACTACAAAGTTAGTACAAAAGTACAAAATATTGAAACTTCAGTTTTGGAATTCGAGCAGTGTTCGAATTGCGTTCGAGTACTTGACAAGTTATGAAATGAACTGAAAACGCAAATATACTAAATACAAAGTTAATGTAAGAGATCTAGTGTTAGGTTGCCTGGCTTATATACAGCAGAATTCGACTGTAATTGCACCAATTAAAAGTATTCAGAAAATTATTTCTATAAATTTAAAATTAAATTAATTGCAAAAAATTTAAAGCTAAAATCAAACTATAACTTACCACAATTTTGTTTAATATGAAAGAGTTAAACATTCAAAGCATTATAGAGAAGCTTTAACTTTTAATTGGGAAATTATTATGCTATAGTAAAACCTTTAGAACATTGCACTAACTTTTAAGTTACTGTTATAAAACTTCAATATTTTGTACTAACTTTGTAGTTAGAGAATCTGATGGGGCCCCCAAAGTATTAACCTTTACGTCTGACCTTGCCATTTCTCTTTAATACAGACCAACCTCTTTGCAGGAGAGCAATTAAACGATTAATTTTCTCTTCCAATTTTGGGGGCCCCACCAGATTCCTACAAGCCCAATATTGATATCTAATCTTATGTAAGGGAAGCAGGCATAGGAAAGATTGATAAGCCTGTAATGGGAGTTCAGCTGATGGTCCCGTGGTGTAGTGGTTAGCATGTCTGACTTTAGAGCAGAAGGGCCGTGGTTCGATCCCCGGTGGGACCAATTCTTTACTTTCAATGGTGAGTGAAAAGCTGAACCTCCCTCTTCCTTTCTCTCTTCTAGGTCCTGGTTTCGTGAGTACGAGGGTGCCTGACGCCTCCCGTTGGGGCTTGTCCTTGGATTCTTCCTGGTCCACCAGCCCTGGTATAAGCGCTACACTTATATCCATTATCCGTTTCAAGAGCAATTTTGTGAAGACAATTCATAATTTAGAAGGAAAGGATGTAAATTTGAAATACATTCCGATTTGGACCAACAATGCAATGCAATTCATTATATAGTTTGCTTATATAGTTTCATATAATCGTAATGAAAGACGGGCGAGTTTCTAGTGATCAGAACATAAGAGTTAAGTTGATAACAAATGGTGCCGAAACCCGGGACTAATTATTATTAGATAATCCGGTTGTGATTTCATGCTTTCACTGTGCCCATGCCACATTCGACATTTGTGGCTTCTAAAGTAACTGTAACTTTTTGACTATCTCTGTTTCTTATTCCCTCATTGGGAATAATTCCCTTTCCACCCTCTGGAGATCCATAACTGAACTTTCACCCCCCTCCCTTGGTATTCCGACATCAGTATTCCACCCCCTTTCCCTGGAATTGCCAGCTTTGAAGGTTCGTCGAGCTGCCTTCAGGAGCCATGCCACCGATTACCTAAATGAAGCAACCCATCTGCTTTTCCGAAGTGATCTTTCCGAACTGGATCAGATGTCAAATTGCCGTGATAACCTTTCTGATCTACTGCGAAAGATTGAACATCTGGACGAAGAAATATCTCAAAAGATTCCCGAAGACGAGATCGAAAACGAGGTATCAGAAAGTGTTGGTCATTAACTTAAACAACAAACTACGAAAACTGGAGAAACAAGATTTTGAAGCAATTGAACGTAGTAGTTTAGCCGATCACAGGAAAACGATTCTCCAACCAACTCAACTTTACATACAGCTCTAAAACGTGCAACTAAGTTACCTAAGCTCACAATCCCAAAGTTTGAATGACGTCCACTAAAGTGGAGGGAATTCTGAGATTCCTTCGAATCCGCCATACATCATAACAACACCTTGAGTGATGTTGACAAGGTCAACTATCTAAGAAGCTTAGTCACAGCATCCAGTGGTCTGGCTATAACAAACGTTAATTACAAGGTTGCAATTGATACAATTCAAGAACGATTTGGAAATGAACAAACAGTTGTGTTTGCTCATTTTTAGTCTTTATTTCGATTATCAGCTTCGACAAAAGATACGGCGAGTCTGCGGTCTACATAATATGACGAGTGTGAACGACACATAAGACGTTTAGAAGCAATGGGAATAACCGAAGACAAATTTGGGATTGTTTTTATCACACTAATTCTTTCAAAACTACCAGAAAAGCTCAGAATAGATTTAAATAGAAAAAATGGTTTGCAAAAATGGGAACTAAATCGACTTCGACAACTTTTGAAAGAAGAAATTGTAGCTACAGAACTAGGAGCTAATAAACAGGGTACAACAAACTTTCTCTAGATCTAGACCTTACCGCCCTCAAAGTGGTACTGCGGGGGCTTTATCAGCGCATGTCCGTAACAATCGATCACCGACGTGTATATTTTGAAATAAAAGCCACTTTTCTGATGAATGCAGACAGTATGCCGATTTAGAGACCAGAAAAAATAAAGCTAAAGACCGCTGCTATGCATGTTCCAGGACAGGTCATCAAATGAAAGCGTGTCCACGTCCCAGCATGTGTTTTTACTATCAACAAAAACACCACAGAAGCTTTTGTCCCCAAAAATACCACCTCAATGGAATACCACCTCTACTGCTCCAGACATGAATATTGCACACAAAGAGTTTGTGCCAGCCATGGTATCTCCGGGTCAGCAAGTTTTCATGCAAACCGCACTGGTGAATGTGTTTTCTCCGAATCTACAAAGACATGCAAATGTCAGACTATTAATGGACACCGGGAGTCAACACACATACATAACCAAAGACTTAGCTTAAAAATTGCGAATAAAGGCTGAGGGTCGTGCAGTCATTTGGGTAGGTACTTTTGGCGCGTCCAGCACAAAACGAATATCTCCAACAATCATTCAACTAAAGATTCAGTTGCTTGACGGATCCTTCCATGACTTGACAGCCAATGAAGTACCAACCATAATCTGTCCTATTCAGCGACAACCTTTAGCCACACAACAATCCTCTTTGATTGAATCGATGCCTCTTGCTGATACCCTACCTACTGTACCTGAGGTAGCCGACATTGATATCTTAATTGGGAACAAATACTTACTTCGACCTGATACAGTCAGAGAGGATTGATCTGGGTGATAATTTGTTGCTGTTAAAGTCGAAACTTGGTTGGATCGTTAGCGGACGATCAAACAGTTCTGCTACCAGTAATCAATCCATGTCTCTACTTACCCCTGATGAGTCTAAAGATTTGCCTCTCAGACCGGATAATCTGTTGGGACAGTTTTGGCGTCTAGATTCCATTGGAATAGTCGACTGTGAACCTGCGATGACGATGAAGCCATAGATAATTTCAACCGTACTGTTAAAATGCGAGACGGCCGCTACAAAGTGGCCATAGAAATACAAAGTTCCAGAACTGTCAGACAACTTCCAGTTGGCTCTTGGCCGTCTTCGATCTTTACAGCGGCACCATTTGTTATCAACTCAACTCTTATGTTCTGATCACTTAGAAACTCATCCGTCTTTCATTACGGTTATATGAAAACTATATAAAATGAATTGCATTGTTGGTCCAAATCTCAATGTATTTTAAATTTGTCCTTTTCTTCTAAATTATCATTGTCTTCACATTCCCAGCGACAAATGTCCTGAATTTGCTTCTTTGCTTTGACGGCCGCTTTTCTAGGCGGACGTTTCTCTTGATCTTTTCTGGGATTACAACCTTCGGCTTTAACAACCGCATCAGTCTTTCCTGTGTGAGAAGGCTCTTTAGTTGCAGGTTCAGGGTCTTTCTGCTATTCACTCGCCTTTGATCTGTCACCAGGTTCCCCTCTAGTCCTTTGTCCCTTCTTTCTTTTAAAGTTACTTTCACCGCTTGATGACGCTGTAGTATTTTCATCGTCCTTTGAGTTCTTTGCTGGCGAATTAGCTTCTGGCGTTGGTATTCCACCTTGGATGTCTCGTGAAAAAGTCTCTAGGGGATATAGGAAAGGTAGTGGACGTTGTATGCTTTTACCGTTCTTCAGTAAAACGAGAGCAGAACGGACTTTTCCATCGTACTAGTTACTGTACTTTGAATGCGCCCGACCTTCCACTGTCCGCGGGGCTGGAGTGATTACATGATTGGTACGACGTTTCCTGGCATGGAAGAAAGCCTTTTAGCCTTTTAGCCGCTGTAGTAGACCACCCACGTTGCCTAGATGGTCATGATCATCCTTCCCGGTTACGATTATGTCATCAAGATAAGACTCTACCCAGAGAAGATCAACCGCCATGTTTTCGATTAGGCGTTGGAAAATCGCAGGGGCGGGAGCGATTCCAAAAGGCATTCTTTTGTACTTATACAACCCACGATGCGTATTGATCACCAGAAGCATTTGTGATTCAGCAGCCAAAGGAATTTGGGAGTAGGCATCGGCTAAATCAATTTTACTGTATTTTTCACCCAAAGCTATCTTTGAAAACAACTCTTCGGGTCGGAGAATTGGGTGTTGATCTACCTGTAGTTGAGGATTCACAGTGACTTTAAAATCACCACAGACTCTAACCGCACCCGTCGGCTTTGCCACGGGGACAATTGGTGCGGCCCAGTCCGAAAAGTTAATCTGTTCAATTACACCTCTAGCTTCCAGACGATCTAATTCTTTGGCCACCCCTTCTCTGAGCGAAAACTGAATTGGTCTGGGTTTGTGGAAAACGGGGGTTACTTCTGGCTTCAACTATAGCTTAGCTTCTGCTTTCGTACAAGTACCTAACTTGTCACTGAATAGGTCGTTGAATTTGTCCAGGAGGACTTTGAAGCCGGTTGGTAAAGCATTTTGAATTCTCGAAGCTGCAACCAAAGTGTTAACCTGAAGAATTTGTGGCCAATTTAACTGCAGTCCACCTAGCCAATCCCAACCCAGGCTTTACTGGCTACGACCGTAGCTGGTAAGTCCAGCGATTGGCCATTGTTATCTACAGTTAGTCCTGTTGCTCCAAGGACAGGAAGCTTTCCACCCGTATGGTTTTCCAATTTTAACTGACAGCTTGACAGTTTGGGTTTACCAATCTTCTGCCACGTTGGCTTAGAGAGTAATGTCAAGCAGGACGCCGTATCCACGATAAGATTCGTTTGACAACCATTTAACGCGACAGTCACTATGATTGGTTTAGTTAAATGGGGCTTAACTTGACACTCTCTAACTGTTCCCACTGAATACAATTCGTCGTCACTGTCAGAATCAGAATTCGCTTTAGTCACAGCATGAGCGTGACCACTACGTCCTTTCTTTACCTTTGATGCCGAACTTTGCCTGGATTCGCGGCAGCCTTTGGCCAAATGTCCCGTTTTGCCGCAGGCGCGATAACTTGAATTGCGAAATTTACGGTTTTGTCTAAAGTGCCCACGGGATCCACAGGTAAAGCACTTTTCAGAGGGTGGGTTATTTGGGGAAAGGCAGGGACCTTTGCCTTTAGACGCTTTCATCGCATTGACAGATAGGGAATATGACTGATGAGACACACTTCTTGCCTTGATAGTGGCGGATTTGACATTAACCGCAATTTCGACCGCACGTGCAAACGGCAGATCTTGCTCCTGAGGCAATAGGTTCTTGTGGATTGCCTGATCTCCCAGTGCACGATCCAAGAATGGCCCATAATCGCAAAATGTAGCCAATCTTTGTAATTCGGCAACAAAGTCTCGGATGGTCTTTTGTAATTTCTGGTCTCGACGGTTAAACTCAAAACTGGCAGCGATTGGCGACAGTTTTGATTTAAAGTGAGATTCCAGTTCAGTTACGATTTCGTCAAAAGTTAAATCATCCACATCGCGGGGAAGGACTCGGTTCCGGAGGATACGATAAATGTCCGAAGGTAAGGAAGTAAGCAGAAATCCAGCTTTACGGGCATCAGAAAGCTGGTCAGGATCGGGGAAATTGACTTGTAGAAATTTTCGGAATCTTTTCACGTAGATAGGCCATTCTTCCAACTTCAGATTAAAAGGTTCTGGCACACCACAAGCTGTGCTGCCATTCGAAAGAAATAGCAGTGCGCCAAAAGAAATGTAGTAACCTGACGAAAGTATACTTGGTTACTAAAACTAACTAACACAAGAGTACCGGATTCAAACTATAAACGTTGCTAAATTTTTCAATATTCTTATTTATAATTTCATATTCGCTTCAGCTTCAGTGCATATATCACAGTCAAACCTGGGCATTGGTCTGGGAAACGTGCTATGGGATGGCAGTGAGTTTTTCGGGAGATTTCCTGGGATAAGGTGCTTCCGTTACATGAATGACATATATGTAGTGCTGAGGGCAGTGAAATCAAACTTATAAATTTATTGGTTCAGGCCTCAAAAGTAGCTGCACTAGATTTTGAGCACTAACAGCGGTGCGAACAGGCGAGGAGACTCTGGGTCATCTCTTAGATCCTTCAGATCAAGTAGCCTGGTTTTGGTCTACCCAATCTGGGATTTGTCCGCGTTAGACCTTGAGTTCGAACCTCCAAGCTCCGGTTTCCGTTCAAGGTCAATAGAGGCCTCGTGAGCAACTGTTTAGCAGAAGCCCACCTTCTGGAATCTTTAATTCGCGATCACAACTTTCAAAGCCAACTTAACTACTAAACAAGACTGGATGCCACACTGATAAATTCTGCCTAAGATTCTAATCAAAGCTACTCTATACCGTAAGATCCTATTAGAAAGAATCACAGAACCTATAAATTTTAGGGTTTAATGTACAAGAGTTATAGGCAGACGAAATAGAAATGATAAGATACAGACCGTAGCTAATGTAGATAAGTAGATACAGCACAAGAATCATCAACTGTCCAAACTAATACAAAATACAACAAACAGTTACTGAATACTGGAATGATAAACTAAACACAAGATATTACTAAACTGCACACGAATAAATAACTTCAATAAGCGCACACAGACAAACACAGCTGATAATTGATTCCTAAAGCTCGTACCTGGTTATTTAAATCTAAGCTTTGAGAATGAGACCTAACTAATGCCTATACCTAACCAGCAGTCTGATATATAGATTATCCCAACAAAGAAACTTTGACAGTAAACCTTAACAGAACTTGAACTTTGTTTAGTGTATCAAGGGGATCCTTCTATATGCGTGTGGTGTCCTATATGCTTTTAATTTAAGGATGCTGTCAATATCACACAGTTTCCACCCTTCCCGGGCTCTAAATATTAGTTCTGACTACCCACTCGGCAGCCAGACGCTAATATCCTACTTCCTGCCTAAGGAAGCGGCCACCGGTCAATTCGCACGTTTTAAAAAGTTTCAAGGGCTTTTAGATTTCCCCAAAGCCTAACATTTAGCCTGTACGAATTTAAGGAACAAAGCACAAGAAACAATTGAAAGATACACAGTGAACTGACATTTTCTAGAGTTTGAAACAAATGTTTGATCTTCTTTCTTTCTTAGAGGGAATTCCCACTCAGCCCACAACCGAAAGTTTGGTAGCCTTGAAACAGGCTCTCAGGGCCGAGAAGCGGCAGAATTTCGCTAAGGACGGCAGATCGTCGTCGTTGAGGGAGCAAGCCTCAACCAGGGGGATCGGCAGTGCACTGGCAAAGACAAGTTCTGGTAAAACGGGTGTCGGATAAATCACCCTCAAGGCAAGTCTGATGGAGGGTGTCGGACAAATCACCCTGTAGTCCAGATTACGATGAATTGCACTCCGTCCTGCCCTGGTAGACTGTTTATCCCGATTTATAAAAGTCTACAGACGTGTTACCGAAGCACCTTCGGGAGATTCAGAGAGAGCTGGAGAGAAAAGATCCAGATAGTCCAGGGGGAACGTCGAGGCTAAACACACTGGATAATTGAGAGCAGGATGAGAGAGACAGGAATCCTGATCAGGGCAGCAGAACCAGTGAATCAAGGCTAAGCAGAATCAGCTCCAGGAGAGCCCGAAGATCCAGGCAGGCCAGGTAAGGCAGGTGGAGCTAGGTTCAGCCTGAATCAAATGGGTTAAAAACCGTTAGGATCTTTCTGAGAAAGATCCTAACACGATATTTCCTGGGTCCAGGAATTATCCCCAAGAAGCTAAGATTAAAAGGTTGAGAAGAGCGTAAAATTTTGTAAAAGTTTGAGCGTGCGTTCTGTGGTTTGAAATTGAGTAAATTTTAGTTGAAAGTAAAAATTGGGGACTTTTGGGAGAGTTCCCAAAAGTCCAAGCTTCTCAGTGGATTTCCTTTCGGAAATCCACGCGACCCAGGTAATATCTAAACAGATATTACAAATCAGAATCACTTACAGACAATAATGAAATTAATTAGATTAACGGGGATTGCTAAGGGAGTTATTTTAAAGGAGGGCCTCTGAGTCCTTTAATAAATCTCATAAGCGATTCCCAGAAAAAGATGGAATCGCTTTTAAAAAACTAGCAGAATAAAAGAGAAGAAAGGGAGGAAAGCCTAAGGTGAGATGTATACCCTTAAACTCCCCTTCAAGTCTGAACAATCATTAGTAAGCATTAGTCTGATTGGTCGAAATTGTCCTCCGCGCAAAAAGGCGCGCCCTAAATGATTCTGATTGGGTCGAACCAAGTGTAATCATGAAATAACTTTCGGCGGACTCTCAAGTGTTTACATTAGAGGGGAAAGGGCAATTAAACTAATCCCTTTCCCCTATTGTTAAAATTAAGGAAAAATTAGATTAACACAAACGCACTCAGGCGAGAAATTGACACGACGTCAATTTCTCGCTTAAAGAGAAAACAAGACGCATTACACCAAACCTGGACCAGAGGGTCGCCGTAGTCAAGACTTAGTAGTCTCAGCCGAGCTGGGCTCAAAGAGCGGAGAATTTGTACAGGTACAAAAGTATCACATCTGTTACTCGAAATTGGCAATAAGGGAAGACATAAAAGTCTTCCCTTAAATTACAAAACCAAAACTTATAAAAGAGAAGACCTTGAAGAGAATTTACACTAGCTAAGCAAAAATAGTTAAGTTTAGTGAAAGGGCAAGCCGAGCTTCCCTTTTGCTTTAAAACCAACAAAAGCCAACTTAATTAAACTTTAAACTTAATTAATTTAACTTTCATTAATTAATAAGTTTAAACCTTTTAAGATTACAACACTTGAGGGACGAGCCGAGCTCTCCCGGTTAGGTCAGAAAATAGAGTTTAATGCAAAATCGAACCACAGAAGTACCGATTATTTTTTAGCTTATCTTGAAGAGGAAAACGTGCTGAGTTCATTTATAAAGGTTTTAACTTAATTATTGACGTTAATTAAAAGTACTGTGACCAACCAAATCGGGAGGCCAACTTAAACTTCAGTATGTGGCTTGTAAATCAGCTTGTGGAATGAAAACGAACCACAGAAGGGGTAAATATGTTTGGATATTCTGAAAGAGCAAAGCTTGCTGGTTTTAATGATGTAAAATAATACTAATTAATAATGTTAATTAACGAGTAATTAAGCGAAAACCACTGATATGGGCAAAACTTGAAGGCAACTTTGTAATCTCCATATGACGTTTGAAAATGACCTGTAAAATTAAAATGAACAACAGAATAGGTTGTTTTTCTTTCATAAATCGCATGAGCATGTCATAATCTATTCAGATATAATAAACTTTGATTGCATTTCGACGCACAGTGCGTGAATACTAGCCTTTTTCCTGACCATGTTGGGTTGTTTTTAGTAGCGGAATCCCTTTAATTAACTTAAATTAATGAGTGGACCGTGCTCTGCACTAATCATTGACAGTCGTCCTACATCTGCTAATCCGCCTGGGGAGCGGCACCCAACAGGCCTCTACCTTGCTGTCCCGCAACAGCATAATTAGTAAAAGTTAACTGCCAGCTCGAAACAACCCAACTTAAATTTGAAACTTCATTCCAATTAATTTTCCCCGAAATTCATGTCTTAACTATGGCAATCATAAAAAATACAGTTAAGGTGGCAATCAGACACATTCATTCCATTGTAGATTTGGATCAAGTAAACAATCTCCCCCCCAGCCTCAATTGGGGGGGAGATAGTTTACTTGATGTTAACTTTAGCAGAACTTAACCAATTTAGCTCAACTTTTGTGTGGATGCATTCTAACACACGTCTGATTGATTGGTAATAAAATTTTTAAATTTTAAAAAATTTAAATTCTTAAGTTTTTTAAGGGGGGACCAAGAGGAATCAAACAGTTTTTTGTCGTCAATTTTGCTGAAACATTGTGTATAGGGGTTTTCGAGGTCGTAGAACTGGAATCTGAAGTCGGTTTTTCGATTCAGGTTTTCGTTAGTTCAGTACAAGCTTACATCTTAAGCTTATTACTTTAGCTTATATAAAGGTAACGAAAAGCTGAATCGAAAAACCGACTTCAGATTCGTGTTCTATGAGCCCGAGAACCACTATATGCAATGTTTCAGCAAAATTGACGACAAAAATTTTTTGATTACCCTTCGTCCCCCCTTAAAAAACATAAAAATTTAAATTTTTTAAACTTTTAAAATTTTATAACCAATCAATCAGACATGTGTTGGAATGCATCCACACAAAATTTGAGCTAAATTGTTTAAGTTCTGAAAGACTTATAGCATTGGGGGGGGGAGATAGTTTACTTGAGAATTTGGGGGGGGGGGAGATTGTTTACTTGATCCGTAGATTTCATTCCACACATTCATTCCATTGTAGATTTCGTTCCCTTCCCAATTTCCAGCAGAATCCAAGATTTAAAATTCCGTGTTAAATCAAAACTGTTCCTTTATCAAATAAAATCATGCGACAAAACATTCATTTTCATTACATATAGCGATGTCTGCGACACTGCGTGATCGTGTGGAAGTTTTGGTAAATTTGGTTCATGTACGTTCTATCAAGTTCGATTGAGGAACAGTGAGCGATTGAAGCAAGCGAAAAAGCAGTGAGTGGATTGCCGGGATCCCTTGAAAGCTGACTGGTTCATTACATCTTCAGACAAGATGTTTCGAATGTTTGCTTTACGTATATGCATATATACATTTTTAAAACTCGGCCGGCCGGCAGGGTCAGACAGGATACCCGGCCTTGCAGGTCAGTTCAGGCTGCCCGTACACGTTTTGCACTATTTTTGTCATATTTTGCAAAAGCTTTTGCACCAAATGACCTTGCGTATGACCAAATGACGTTGTGTATAACAGCTCCTATCGCAATTAGTATTGCGTTAGTCGACCGGCCGGTGACCCACCAACCCAACATACCAGTACATACAAACTGTCGTGTGTAGTTATAGCATACTTGTACGTATATATGTCGTAGTAATTTCTGTATTCAGTAAATACTGTATTTACTGGCCGATTTCAGTAAATACGGTATTTACTAGTAAGAATGGTATTTTCTTTAAACTTCCTATCTTTACACGTAAATACCATTTTTACTGAAACTCATCCAGTAAATACTGTATTTTGACTTAAACGCCTTTGTCTTTGTGTGTGGCTAGGGGTTCAAAGGGCATGCAGACGTCATATTTAAGGCCAAAGATATATAATGCATTATCACAATATGTGCAAAGGGGGTGCATAAAGATAAACTCTAGGCTTGAAAAATATTAGTTTACAAAATTAAGAAATTGTTTTAATTTTAATGCAGTTTTTAAATCAAAACAGATATGCACGTATTATATAATCATAATGAATTATACGACTAAATAAAAATATAAATAGGTTACTTAATGATTTTAATCCTACTCACTTTTTGTAATTTAAAAAATACACGAATAGCCGTTTAAAACTTTAAGTAAACTTATAATGTATCTCAAATTCTGTATAAAATACAAAATTTATTAGAAAATACAGAAAACGTACGTGTATAATAGCATGTATATATCTACTTTGATTTTAAAAACTGAGTTAAAATTAAAACAATTTTTTAATTTTGGAAACTAATATTTTTAACGTCTGGAGTTTATCTTTATGCACCCCCTTTGCATATATTGTGATAATGTATGACCTATCTTTGGCCTTAAATATGACGTCGGCATGTCCTTTGAACCCCTAGCCACACACAAAGACAAAGGCGTTTAAGACAAAATACAGAATTTACTAGAAAATACAGTATTTACTGGACGAGTTTCAGTAAAAATGGTATTTACGTGTAAAGATAGGAAGTTTAAAGAAAATACCATTCTTACTAGTAAATACCGTATTTACTGAAATCGGCCAGTAAATACAGTATTTACTGAATACAGAAATTACTACGACATATATATATATCTAAATCTTTTTCTTCAATTTGTACACTACCACCTGAAATGTACATAATAGAATTTCATCAACTTATTGTATTAATATTTTTTATTTTAACGAAAGGCAAAAAATTAGCCTAACTTTTTAGCTTACGGGCCGGCCGGGCCGGGCATAAGTTGGAGAGGGCCTGGCCGGGCCGAAGTCGAAAATGTTCCAAACGGGCCGGGCCGGGCCGGGCGGAGCAAAACTTATCACGGGCAAGGCTGGACCGGCCATTACAAATCCAGACCCGTGAAGGTCTCTACCACTTACCAGTCTCTCCACGTGTGTCGTGTTTTGTTTTGTATCCCTGTCATCTGTTGGACTGGCTGTTCATACGTTTGGTCCTTGAACGGCTAGGGCCGATCCTCCTACACGTTAGGGAGATGTGCAGAGAGAGCCAATGATATAGAAGTTATGTGCTCTCTCTAGAGATGATCTCTCTCTCTCTCTCTAGCAAAATTTTTCGGCCCGGCCCGGCCCGTTCGAAATTTCGGCCCGGCTAGGCCCGCCAAAACAAAAATTCCAAAATTTTGCAAACAATATTATTCCAAAGGCTTCAATGCAAAATGGAGAGGCTAAATTATGCTATGAAATGTTAAATTTTGCCATAAAATAACAAGAATCAGTAAATATGTAGCTAATTTTAGTGGTTTTACAACATTTTCTAGAGCTGATCCGGCCCGTATCGCCCTTTTCGTATCGCTCCGGTCCTAAACAGCTTGCCACAAGAGGTACGAATTTTTCATAGTTTTCAAATTCTTTCGCTAGTTTCCCACTCATTGTCCATTGGAAAATAGCCAAAATTGGCAGACACCTCTCCCACTGTCTGTTTAACAATGTTGTAATAAAATTGCTTCAAGATTGAACTTTCCTGTTGTGTCAACACATTTCATCTCTTGGATCAAAATAGTCAATTTTCGAAATCTCTAAACAATCATAATGTATGATTCGATGGAAATATGATTAATAGAAAGATAAACAGTTACCGGCTTTTTTGGTCTGAATCTGAGTGTACAGTTAGCTAAAAACAAGAGTGCATAATTGCACTATATATTAGAAGAAGAGTAAGCCACTAGAGGGCTTCTCTTCTTGGCATTGCGTAACGGTGCTCCGACCAGAATACGCGAATGTTCCCCCGTTTGGTGGGGGGGTCGACAAGCATACCCCCTCCCCGTTTGGTGGGGGGTATGCAAAAGGGGTCCCCGTTCCCCGTTTGGTGGGGGGGTATGCAAAAGGGGTCCCCGTTTGGTGGGGGGTAGGCAGAAGGGGGTCCCCGTTTGGGGGGGGGGTCGCTAAGTCAGGCTGAAATTGGCTGAATCTGATTGGCTGTTGGCGACCCCCCCACCAAACGGGGACCCTTTTTCAAATAGAACAAAAACTACCGTAATCCTCTGCTATACCCCCCCCCCCACCAAACGGGGAGGGGGTCTCTGCAATCTGATTGGCTGTTGGCTACCCCCCACCAAACGGGGACCTCTTTTCTGCTACCCCCCCCACCAAACGGAGGGCGGTATGCTTTGTCGAAGAGAGCTACCCCCCCCACCAAACGGGGGAACATTCGCGTATTGTGGTCGGAGCACCGTTACCCAATGCCAAGAAGAGGAGCCCTCTAGTGGCTTACTCTTCTTTTTATATATAGTGCAATTATGCACTCTTGCTAAAAATGTTTCGCTCACAATTCAAGCATGCATTGCGAACGACTCGTTGGCTATCCCGGAGTCTTTTCAGAAGTAAACAAATCAACCCACAGCATTAATTTTTCATGTTAATCACCCTCATTTTAGCTACCAATTTCTGTATGCATGCCCTGGAAGGGAACTGAATTCATTTCAAATTTTGCGAATTTGAACATGAATATTTCTGAATTTTGTCCAGGGCTAGCCGTTGTCTAGTTTTTGAGAACATGTGTAGCGCTTCTAACCAGGGTTGGTGCGCCAAGAAGAAACTAAGGAGAAGCCCAAGTCGGAAGGCGTCAGGCACCCTCGTACCCACGAAACCAGGATCTAGGAGAGAGAAGGGAAGAGAGAGGTTCAGCTTTTCACTCACCATTGAAAATAAAGAATTGGAGCAGCCGGAGTTCGAACCACGGCCCTTCTTATCACTGGACAGACGTGCTAACCCACTGCACCACAGAGCCATCCGCTGAACTCCCATATCATACTTCTGTCCGTTTCTCCGTTTCTGTTTCCCGTTTGTCCGTTTGTCTGTTTGTCCGTTTTAAAAGTTGATTCATACTTCTGCTGTTTTGCTGCTTGTCCGTTTGTCCTTTTGTCCGTTTCCAGGGTTGATTCATACTTTTGCTGTTTGCTGTTTTGCTGTTGTCCGTTTGTCCGTTGTCCGATTGAACTTGAGCAATGTTTAACCGTTTCCGTTTGTCCGTATGCAACAACCAATCGGAAATGGCCAGAACTATCACGTGCTTGCTAAATTGTTTGCTAAAACGTTTATATTTATTTTTGAATTGTTTTAAGATTAATTAGTTGAAATATAGACAGCATTATGAAATTATTTTCAAAGATAACTTGATTTCAAAGTTTTGATGGTTTTTGAAAAGAAAGACATTTATAAGTAACATAATACTGTAGCCAATCAGTATAACCAGAAAGTGTCGGGTGACTCGAAAACAGAAACAGCAATCCAGCAGGCAGCAATACAGCAAAAGTTTTAATAGTGTATTACAACAGCAAATAGACACCATCAATACGTTTAGATTGACCAAAGGAAGAAATGCGCTCAGGCGACAGGCAGTTTTTTGCCTACAGAAGCTGTTTTGTACTCGAATTAGTGTTGTGCGTTGGTCGGTGCGGCCAATGGCTGGCCAATGGCCGGCCATTGGCCGTTGGCGGAAAAAATTTCAGCCAGCTGGCTTGCCCGGCTATTGGCCGTTGGCCGGCCAACGGCCAATGGACAACGGACAATGGCCAATGACCAATTGTCTGGCCGTTGGCTGTTGGCCGGCCAAATGACTGGCTTTAACTCAGTTTAACTCAGTTATAATGGAGGTGGCAGTGAAGATGTGAAGTGAAGTCTATGAGTCTACTACACATTGCCAGGTTTCGAAAATAATGACATCAAATTGGAACAAACCATGGATCTGACTGAAAATTACTACGATGCAAAAGTCCACGCAATGGCTAAGCCCTGTTCATACTTCTGTCCGTTTGTCTTTTCTGTTGTCCCTTTGTCCGTTTGTCTGTTTGTCCGTTTTAAAAACTGATTCATATACTTCTGCTGTTTTGCTGCTTTGCTGTTTAGCTGTTTTGCTGCTTGTCCGTTTGTCCTTTTATCCGTTTGCAGGGTTGATTCATACCTTTGCTGCTTTGCTGTTTTGCTGTTGTCCGTTTGTCCACTTTTTCCGTTTGTCCGTATGCAACAACCAATCGGAAACGGCCAGAACTATCACGTGCTTGCTAAATTGCTTGCTAAAACGTTTGTATTTGATTTTTGAATTGTTTAAGATTAATTAGTTGAAATATAGACAGCATTATGAAATTATTTTCAAAGATAACTTGATTTCAAAGTTTTGATGGTTTTTGAAAAGAAAGACATTTATAAGTAACATAATACTGTAGCCAATCAGTATAAACAGAAAGCGTCAGGTGACTCGAAAACAGAAACAGCAATCCAGCAGGCAGCAATACAGCAAAAGTTTTAATAGTGTATTACAACAGCAAATAGACACCATCAATACGGACAACCGGACAACCAGACAAACAGACAAACGGATAAAATTACAAACGGACAAACGGAAAATAAGTATGAACCGGGCTTTATCAATCTTTCCTATGCCTGCTTCCCTTACATATGGGGCTATACGTGTGTGAAAATGAACAAAATCCGCTACTATCAACAACCAGCACAATAGTGATGTGGGACGTGCAAAGAGGCAGAAAAAAGGAGATCAGGGGCTCAGGACTGCGTTATGGAGCATGGTTTGGAGCAGAGGATAGAAACATCTGGTCATCGTCCCCGCCATTCTCGTAACGTCGGAAACCAAGGCTAGGGTATAAATCCGGTAAGAAGTCTAGGAGTTGATTGATTCCCATGACCCTTCTTCCTCATGTCTGAAGCTATAAAGTTCCATAGTGCAAATTTAATTACTTTTTTACGTAAACTGAGATAAGTTTGCTTCTGCAGTGAATATGTTGAAAAGAATTTTATCTTTTGACACTGATGGTCAGACCAAAGTGTTCATCCTTTCAAGTATACAACTTTAATACGCATCTTGGTTTTCCGTGACGTTTAACAAACAATATGAAGACAAGAATGCAGACTCACCCAGATTAAACTGCTTTACGCCAGCATCAGTTGACAACATTTTTTATAACAAATAACCAGAATTTGCAAAATGTCAACAAGCTGCTGACGGCTTGTCTGGTGTCTACTGTTTGGGAAATCTTTCTAAATACCTGCATTTTGGCGATTATCCATTTTAGATTACCTGCGTTAAATGTAATTCTATTTTATGCATTTAGAAAGAGAGCTAAATCTTTGTTTAAATTGTTAGCCGTCTCCTCCTTCACAGTTTATCATGAGCAAGAGTCTGACCTGATTGATACTGACACCGACTAATTATTTTATTATTATCGCTAGGAAATCCTCATCTTTATCTCTACTGTTACTGCTGTGCTGCCTGTAATTCTAGGTTGATTCATCAATCACAAATCATTTTAAAATGTTTTTCATTACAATTACCAATATTTTTCTGTACGCCCCACTCCAGTTTGCCTTACACCCGTCAGGACTAGTGCCAGTTTGATGTTAGTTTTTACATTTGACTGGGGGATAGGTGACACCAAATAATTGTCTGTAACAATTATCCGAGGCGTTTTGCAAGGATGGAGATTTGTCCATTTGTAATGAGTGCACCTAGGCAGCTCCACCGAAGACGGCCGCTCCTTAACTCTCGGTAAATTGTAGACATGGGGGAGGGATAGTTATGGATAGCGCCGACTGGCACCAGACCCGCATTTCATGGAAAAGGTATGGTTCTGCTGGACCATGTAGTTTGGAAGAGGTTACATGCAATTTACAACCACAGCATAAATATGTACAACGCAGAGCATCAATCAAGGTTTTTGTTTTGAAGCTTCATGGACAGGGACTTTGTGCTTGGAGTCTTTCTTCGGGGATAGAGCGTTGCTAAAATCATTTGTGCTTTCTACTATTTTATACTACTGTATTTTTATACTCAATGTACTCAATATACTTCTTCTATTCGGTATATTTTGCATCGAATTAATCAAAAATTAATTAATTATTATAATCGTCGTATACTAAAATCAAGCTACTCCATTTTACTAGGTGGATTTCATCAATTTGTACTAAATCTCTTCTCAGCCATTAACATCCCTCAAAATTATACATATAAGTAATTCCCGTAAATCCCGGATAATTAAGAATCTAAAGTTTACACTTTATGGAGACCTAAATTAAAGTCAAATCACAGATTTAGATAAGCTTTGTAGTTAAAAATATGTTAAATTAATTGGCGGAAAAGCTCAGCTAATCCTAACACATTGTGCCGTGTTTGAGAAACACAAATTTATGAGTTTGGAGTTTAACCTTACATATTAGTCTGTGTTCCTTGACTTAACCTCCAGTCTAAACTCTAAATGCAAATGACCACACTCATATGCAGCGTGGTGCCTGTCAATATTTCTCTCTGCCTAAACCTAGCTATACATACTTCCTCAAAATGTTTTTAACTCCTTTGGAAAGCTGATGCAATCCACCTACACTGAGACATCAGCTTAGAGAGAGAGAGAGGTCTGAGCAAGAGCCTTCCGAACCACACAAGCTAGTTCCAGACTTTTCCTGACTAATGACGTTCTCTCTGGCTCACGCTTGAATCAGGCTTTTCAAGCTTGAATATAGTTTTTGCCCCTCTCAACTGGCCGGATCACGTCAACTTTCCACTGTAGCTAAATGAGCACCAAGAGCTGAGAATATTGCTAGCTTAGTCTAACTGTACGCGTTCTGGGGGGGGGGGTACGACCCCCAATCTAATTCGCGGGGGAAGGCACTCCCCGCCTAATCAGTTTTCCTGTATCTCGTTAAATATTCTGCGGAAACAAGAAAATCTATTACTTTGTTTCGAATTAAAACTGCGCTTAGTTGCATAGTTTCGCATCAGAATTCGTTTGGCCAATGCTTCTGGCTTTTGTGAGGCCAAAGCCAAATTCAGAAGGGTTCGTTTTGAGCAATTCTGTCGAACTGTCTAGCAATTAAATTAATTTTGTATTTGGTTGTGGCGGCTACATACGATATATAATAAGATATATAAGATGTAAGCCCTTATAATAAGATTCAGCCCAATGAAAAGTTCTCCAAGTCCAAAACTAGAGAAAGTTACAGTATTTCAAACGCTGCACAGAAGGATGGAACACCACCTTGCAACTGAAGCTGAAGCAAACTGAAAGAAAATAATCATTATCCTAGTTCTAACCCTAATTTGGTTGTTTCCTAAATATTAGCTCATTTCTAATAGTGTTGTGTACCGGCCCTACGCGGCCACCGGCCGAGAACAGGCCGGCCGGTCAGACACAGGCGGGCCGGCAGCCGGTGACAAGACGGCCGGTCAAATGTGAGGCGACCGACCCGCCAGTGACCGTTTCTGCAGCTTATCGCTTTAAACTCGCTAAAATCTGCCTTGAAAACTATAAAAAAATCTTAAGTTTTATTTGTATTTTGGATAGCCTGCAAAAAGTGGCAGCGGCCGGCGGCCAACAAAAAATTGGTCCGGTGAACAACACTAATTTCTAATGTTATATGTGCAAATGAGAAGCCAAACTTGACTTGCCACCCCTTAACTTAATACCAGAATTTCTTGCTATTTGATAGAAATATGTTTGATTTGGCAGACTTTTGTTTGGACATCTTTAAGACTGACTTCAGTTACATATGTAGATACATCGATAAGTTTTAGGCTTTGATTAAAGTGTTGGCAGGTGCGCCCTGCTGATTCAGAGACTATTTTTATAAATTCAGGCAGTTTGATTTATAAAGAGTTGACAAAACTTATTGCCATAAATTTTAGGGTTAAAGTTTGTCTGAAAGTAGTTAATCTTGAATAAATGTTGTCTTTTTTATTTATAGAAATTTATTTGAACATCACTTGCAAAGTGTTTAAGCACATTTTTGCTGATAAAATTCATATCACGCCTGGAGGCGTCAGGATTATAAATTGTAAAGTTTTGCTAATTTTAGAACTGTAAAAGCAATGCAAATAACATGGATGTCTTTGTCCGGAAAAAAGTTAGTACACACAAGACCTCTGTTGAAACGCTTGACAAGTCCACTTGACAGGTCGAGTGAAAAACTGCAACTACGCTTCGAATACATTCAATGGATTTTACAAAAACTATGGAAAAGGATTTGTTCCACTGGTGATTGCAGTCGGAGTATTGCATCAGATGAGAATGATATTGCATCAGACGGCTTAACTTCGCCAAGGCGTCAATTATGGGCTTGGTCCGATCTGCGACACTTTCATCAAAAACATCTGCAAAAATTAGTTTATTTTTGTCATCGCAGTCATCCTTCTGGTTCAGCAATGCATGGTCGCAGCAGAAAGAAGGCAAGAACAAAACAGGAGACAACAATCGAACGGATAATCGATATTCGGTCAAGAAACATCATTCACGCCTTGGAAGCCCTAGTTCGTAGTCCGGAACCCACAATCTGGATTTTTGGATATGGTTCACTTATATGGAATCCGGGATTTACGTATCAGTCCTCAGCTCGAGCCTATCTCCCTGGAATGTCCAGGCGTTTCTGGCAAGGAAATTTCACCCATAGAGGAAGCAAAGAAATGGTATTAAAATTGAAATTATGGATTAATTTAAAACAAATACTGTTAAGTTAAGTTAAGTTACAAGACCAAAGCAAAACTCATGTCTGAATGTCGTTAATTTTAAGATTAGCTGTTTATTAAAAGTAAACTTTGTCCAATTATCTTATTGCATAAGCTTATCAGATTTTTTATCAACCAGCTTGAGGTTGATAAAACAAGCAAATCTTAATAATTTAATACTTTTTAACTTCTATGTAACAATTATTTGACTAATTTAATTATTTGACAGTATTGACCATACCTGAACGGGAGGTCAAATTTCACTGACCCTTGTGGAAGCAAATTTGGGTACCCCTTGTGAGAGCGATTTTTCTTAGGGGTATTTTTGAAAGCGATTTTCAAGCTATTTCAGCCTATTTTTAGCAGAAAACAGCAATTTTTAAGCTAAAACACGTTTTTTGGACGTTTTTTAGCTAAAAATAGTAATTTTAAGTGAAATTTTTTGGAAATTTTAGTCGTAAAACATGTTTTTTGGCCAATTTTCTTACCCCTTGTGGCCAATTTTCTTACCCCTTGTGGGAGCAATTTCGCGACCCCTTGTGGGCGACTTCGGCATGGGGGGGAAATTTCCCCCCCTTTCCCCCCCCCCCCTTGTCCACCTGTGGTATTGACCAGCTTTGGTGACTTTTAATCATTTATTTTTAGCCTGGCAGAGTGGTCACATTGGTTGAAAATCCGACAGAGTCCGCTTTCGGTCTGCTTTTCAAAGTCACTGGTCTTGCAGCTATCATAGCAGCATTGGAACACCTTTATGTTCGAGAAATTGAGGCTGGATACGTCTTCAAATCGGTCAGGGTTCAACAAGTCCAAAATTCCAGTAAATCTGAAAGTTCCGCACCTGAAAATTTGGATTCCCAGATGGCCCTCACGTGCATAGCGCTGCCCGGCAACGACTTTTATTTGGGGAGCGGGGAATCTGAGATGATGTCCTGGCAAATCGCCAATGCCTTTGGACCGGCCGGACCCAACTGTGAGTATCTGCTGAACCTGGCTGCTAAAATGAGGGAATTGTTTCCGCGGGTTTCGGATGATCATTTATTCGATTTGGAAAAATCAGTAAGCCGTCATCTCCGGAAAAATGATGAAATGAAGGCGAAAGAAAATATACGATCCAGCAATTTAGATATCAAGCTAAGTAGTTCTGCTTAGCCTTAATTTACTGTAGGAAATTATTTTTGCAACCTTGCATGTGTTGTGTTCCTGCTATTGTGTACATACAATACAGATAGAAATATGCATTAAGCTAATTCATTCCGCTAATAATTTCAGCTTCTAATTTCTTCGTCGCCTAGTTCTTTCGACGGTTACTTATTGTTTGATTTAATATTAAATGTGTGGTGACGAAGACAAAGATAAATAAAATTTAAAAAGGTTTAGATACCGGACTTTAGAAAAAGAGTTAGTTTATGATGTGATCTGATACAATACAGATAACGTTAGCTACCACAAAATGCTATAAATTTCTTTGGACCATTACTGAGTTAAAGGATTTCTTGATCTTGAGTATATAATACGAACTGTCTCATACAGAGTAAAGCCAACCGATGCACAGCATAATTGCTCATATTTTAATTTTAAAGTAATATTATAGAGATCGCTACAATGCGGAAATCATAGAGTTCGCTGTTACCCCAAAAGAAATATAGCACTGCAAATTTGAGTGATTCCCGTAGCTGAGACTTGTAGATTGCTAGTTAGTTCATGAGTCTGGGCACTCGAGATATAAGCTTGCCAAGCATTTTTTCGACTGATCCGAATAGAAAGAGAAAAACTAACCCTCAATAGATATCCATATTGTTGGTTGCTGACCCATGTAGTCGGTACAGCTTTCACTGTTTAGTTTCAACATAAGCTGAACAAAAAACTTACACAGCAGTAACATTTATTGTACAGACAGAGTAGAACACATTTTGGATATTCGCTTCTCTGTTTTGTTCTGTCTACTCATTTATGAGTTCCATGAACCGAATGGATCACAGTAAGCTAAAAGATCACGAATTTCGCATCCATAATTGCAGCAAATTTTTTGCATTTCAATAACAGTTGCGGGGCGATAGGAGACCCGTTTAAGCTTACTCGGCGATATGATCTTTGCTGTGGGGCCTGCAACAGAAATTATGCATTTTATACATGATGAAAATCTACATTAAACACTGAGCAGAATCGGATAAAATTTGTATTAAGATAGTTACACTATACCTACATAGCTTGAGCTTTGCGTGGACGTGGACGGACGTATATACTTCCTTCCTTATTTTAATATTCCCATTCCATCGCTTACATGCTTATTTCAATTTGTTAATTTGAGATGGTAAAATTATAAAAGGTTTATAATTGTCAGGTTGCTACTACGTTGTGTGTCACATCTACTGGATGCAGTTATTTTAGTTCGTTTCTTCTTCATGGTAGATTTATAGGTTTAGCTGACTATTTCTTGCGCATGCCTACAGGTAAAAAATAAAAGGGATGTGGGGAAAAGATTTCCCTTACCAACGAATTTACGCCAAATCTTTTGAGAATGAATACTCACTTCGTTTTCTTCTTTTCATTTCGCAGGCTAAACTCCATGCCATCATGAACGTTCTTCCACCTGGAGGGCAGAGCATTATTTTTGTACTGTAATCTGTTGCGAAACTTGGGACAAAGTAGTCAATTGTTAAAAGGAAGCAAAAAAGTAATGCACTTGTATTAAGTTGATACATTGTTGGTCCCTTTTGATTCTCCTACTCCTGGTATGGTTGGCTGAGCCTGCAATTATTGAAACAACGTCTTAATTAGTATCACCGCAATCAACGACAATGCTACATATATAGTGTTAAGGTGTGATGTATTTATAGTGAAGTGATGTATGATGTTTATATCTAGTTTATGTCCTTGACACGGGAGCTTATTTTCTCAAAAAATCACACCTATGTACAATGGAGGTTAAAATGTAATGCTTTAACAACGTTTTATGTTTTACTGTGTAAGTTTATTTCACATTTTGCTACATGTTTTGCAACCCAGAATCTGAAAGGTTGCCAAGCTCCACTTCAGCATAAAAGCTGACGCGATATTCACCAGAGATAAGCACGGACCGGATTTTTCGCCAGGGCCGGGTCCGCTCCAAAATGTTGCTCGGCAGGGCCCGCGAGCTGATAAAATTCGGCCCGGGCGAGTCCGTCAAAAGCAAATTTCCAAATGTTTAGTAACAATATTATTTCAGACTCTTCAATACAAACCAGAGATGGAACCGAATCAGTTTGGCTTGACCAGTTGACCCGGTGACCAATTTTACAGGACATCCAAAAATCTAAAATATTTTATTTTGCCAAAGAACACTAAATTTTTTACTACTTTCATTTCCCATCACCGCCCTGAAAAGAATAATTATGACATGTATGTGCTATAGTTTTAAAAATTATTAGATAAGACTGCAGTATTTTGTAAATTAGTGCAGAAATGAGTTGGCAAAACCCAAAAGCTTTTCGTCTGCGAAATTTTGGGTCACCGGGTCACCGGAAGAGTGCCTAATATTGGTATACACATAACTTGTCCTAAAACTCTGAGTACTTGAGAAATGTGGCTTTGGAACTTGTATGCACGATTTGTTCCTTTTATAGTCTTATATGTATTATATACAATAATCATCGAACTGATAAAGCTTAACAATAATTTGACGGAGACTGTTAAAATTTGAAAGCAGAGAAAAAATGTAGAAAGCTAAGTATGTTTTACGTCGAACAAATATTAAACCTAAAATTTTAGCTCCATAAACCAAAAATTTCTAAAACTTCTGATAAATTCAGAAACTAGGATCAAGACTAGGTCGAAGCTCTTCCGGTGACCCGGTGACCCAGTGTTCCGCTGGTTCGCTGACGGGAACGCTATAATTATACTACGAAATGTTAAAATTTTCTGTAAAACCACTCTGATTTTAGTGCTTTCACAACATTTTCTTAGAGCCGAGGGGCGGCCCTTTTCGGCCCACTTTGGCAAGCAGTTAATAATTTTTTCTTTCCGGCCCGGCCTGGCTCGCTAACCAATTGATGTCGAACCGACGGGCCGAAATGATCATCTCAAGTCTACTATTCAGTCACAGCTATGTAACAATTTGTGCATGTTATATAAATTTCTAAATAAAAATTTAAAAAAGTTGTGCAGTTCCACCTCGTAGATAACTGTTGCGAGTTGGAAAGGCGTGTGCAGAAATCTAAATTATTGCCTAAGCACTAACTTGAATCAGAAAACAGGTAAATTAATTTCAACAACACGAGAAAACTTCTAAAATTAGTTAACTGAATCCTTTATTGGCATTCTCTAAATTAATACACTAAAGACCTGATAAAATCTGAATTCAGCTGTATAGTGCTTATTTGCTACACTGTTCATATTTTCTTCTACGCAGTGTTTTTCCTGCTGCGCCTCAGTGCAGCGATCTCTTATGTTTGCTCAGCCCGGGCCCTCCCCTCCCCTCCCCTCCCCCTGCTTAGTACAGATGCACTTCACCATAAATGCGTGTAAGCAGTGGTTTGAGATAGAGCCGGCATCTTTTACGTGTGAATTTCTTATTTCGAAAGATTCTAAGCAACGTAATTCATTTCTAATCGATGTATCACGCATATATGAATGTACATTACTCCTGACATGACAGTTCCATCCAAAACCAGAAATCTTAATTCTGTAGTCTGATGACTCGATGATTACTACGATGCAAAAGTCGACGCAATGGCTAAGCCCGGTTCATACTTCTGTCCGTTTGTCCTTTTTTGTTGTCCGTTTGTCCGTTTGTCTGTTTGTCCGTTTTAAAAACTGATTCATACTTCTGCTGTTTTGCTGCTTTGCTGTTTAGCTGCTTGTCCGTTTGTCCTTTTGTCCGTTTGCAGGGTTGATTCATATCTTTGCTGCTTTGCTGTTTTGCTGTTGTCCGTTTGTCCGTAAGGGTTGTCTGTTTGAACTTGAGCAATGTTTAACTTTTTCCGTTAGTCCGTATGCAACAACCAATTGGAAACGGCCAGAACTATCACGTGCTTGCTAAATAAACGTAGTATTTGATTTTTCAATGGTTTTAAGATTAATTATTTGAAACATTGACAGTATATATTATGAAATTATTTTCAAAGATAACTTGATTTCAAAGTTTTGAAGGTTTTGAAGAGAATTACGTTTATAAGTAACATAATGCTGTAGCCAATAAGCATGAACAGAAAGTGTCAGGTGACTCGAAAACAGAAACAGCAATCCAGCAATACAGCAAGAGTTTAAATAGTGTATTACAACCGAAAATAGGCACCATCAATACGGACAAACGGAAACGGACAAACGGACAATCAGGAAAATAAGTATGAACCACTTTGTCCTTTTTTAACACGGACAACAGGACAACCAGACAAAACAGACAAACGAACAAAAGTACAAACGGACAAACGGAAAATAAGTATGAACCGGGCAAGCTAAACAATTTCAAAAAGGGGAAAGGAAGACCTTACGAACCGAAAAACGAGTGGATGGCTTGTCTACGCTTTCTTGAACCGACTGCGATTACGGCGAGCTCGAAGACCGCTTACGGGATGAAATTATAGATCACACACTTTGAAAGATGCAAGAAGTTTTTCAGATTTCGAGGCAAATTGAAGGGCCCTTCTAAAGTCATGCTTCTCACTCAAAAGTATCTGTCCGTTCACAAAGTTGGCGTTCTCCAAGTTCACCTAGTGGGCGTAGCAATTTCCCTTGAATACACACACGACGGCAAACCTTAATTTCAAAATACATGAAACTTTTTGAAATTATACTACTATTTACTTGCACAATACCAGCTTTGAAAGTTCTGCATTTGCTCACAAATAAAATTTTATCAATTGGCGGATCATATTTTGCTTTCACTCAAGAGATCTCGCCCAGATCTACATTTCTGTTGTTGGACTCAACACTTTTATATAATTTTCTTGCAAGCGCTTGAATGAATTAACAGATTCAGACTTATACTCACGCCCTGCCGGAAGCTTCGAGTATGTACCACCGGTGCACGTAGCATATACAACTACTGCTTGCCACAGGCCTGTGACTTTCGCCTGCTCAGCCGGCCGGTGTCGTATGCTACTTTTCCCCCATGCTAGATTTCCCCCCTCCCCTAGCTAACAATGCATATAAATATATACATTAAAATTTTTACGTGTAAGGGGAAACTTTAGCATGATGACGCAAGCATGTAATCCTTTCCCCCCGAGGCATTTAAAATTTTAACTTTCACACAATGTTTTTAACTATTTTGAATGGATTATATATTTTAATATAGCTTTACAATTTTTTTACAATTTACGGTTTTAAATATGTGGATGTTAAACATAAAGCACCTTTTGTCTTGAGGTAAAAGTCTTTTGTCTTGCACAAAGATCGCTTTTTGTTAGATTTTCTAGGCGAATCTTTCATAGGTTTACGAAATTCTTTAACTTTAATAACATATTTAAGGTTTTGAGTTGGATTGCTTGCTTTTTATTTTGCTTTTTAATTTTGCTGAGCAGCCTACGAATTAATGGATAAGATTAGTTTTAACCGATATATAAGTTCGCAATCAAACTGAACTTTTAAGCTTGAGTACACACCGTATATTTTGTGAAAATAGATTACCGTAAGTATATCAAATTAACACATTGCACCAAATAAGAACTAAATTAAACCAGCTTTATTTTGATTGCATGTTTCAGAATAATAACGGTGCAGGCAGAGTAGGGTTTTAAAATGGAAAAAAAATCAAAAATGTTAAAAAACACTTACAGTTATTAACAACTGTAGCTAAATTATGGACTTTTAACAGGTTCTTGACACTTTTTAACACCACTTATTACACTTTAGCACCAGATTTTCACATTTCTAACACGGTTTAACACTTTTTACATTGTTAAAAACAGGTGTAAAAATTAATTACTTTTTTACATGTAAATTAACAACCCTAGTGTAGAGTGTTTTGATTTGCGCTGTACCAGTTGGAGCAAAATAAATTGCAATAATAATATAGGTATAAGATCAGTATATGTTGCACCAAATGTTCTTTGTAATAATAAACATCGGAGAAAAAAATCGGATAGAAACCTAAATCTATTATTATTCTTAGTTCGGCGATACAAAGGCAGACGCGCACCTTTACGTATTTAACCGATTCAGTAAAAATTTGGTATGGATGCAAACAGCTTACAAGCATATCATTAAAACAAGAAAATGAAAATTTCGGCAAGCCAAATATTAAAGAGGAAATTCTCGCATCATGCTAGAATTTCCCCTTTTAGGCTAACAACAGAGGGGAAATTTTGGCATGCTAGAATTTCCCTCTGGGGAAAATTTAGCATGGGGAAACTTTCGCATACGACACCGGCCAGCATTACCGTCATGTTCGGGTTAATTAACCTGGCCCGGCCTGGCTCACTTAGCGGCAATTTGTGCAGACTTTCTCACTGTCCTAACCGGGCCTTCTCAAATAACCTAACTTCACAGGGCTTTTTAACATATTCGTAGTATAACTTAGCGCTTCCATGGTGTAATGAAGCTCTCGAAATAATATTATGTAGACATTATTGTTATTGTCGTAAAGTTCTGGAAAATTGCATTGGCGTGCCGGACCAGGCCGAATATAGACATCTTGCCGGCCGAGCCGGCCCCAAGACAACTTGCCAACGGTTCCGGACCGGGTGGGCGGGAAGAAATAATCCGGCCCGTGCTCATCTCTAGTTTGGAGTAAACATGTCGTCCATTATGGCCGATGGTGAACAATGCACGTTATAGCGTGTATTCCACTTATGCCTAGTGGAATTGTGCCTACTCTTTTGATGTAACCGCTCAGCAATTTCAAAACTCAAAAGTGGAATTGTGCCTACTTGGAAAATCTTGAAAGTGGAATTGTGCCTACTCTTTTTTATGCCTAGTGGAAATATACCTACTAAATCGTAAGTAGGCAGACAATTTCAGGCAAAATATTTGCAAAAGGCTGAATATATTGCAAAGACGAAATTGCGAATAATTGTTGCAGACGTTTGACCTACTTTCATTGACCTTTGACCTATGAGTAATATTGATTTTTGCAAAATTCGTAAAGTATATAAGACCTAGACAGACAGCGTTTCACTCAGTTAAGGTTTATCTTAACTATGGCTGCACAACCGCTCAATATTGAATTTGTGCAGGGCCCACGAGGTGGGCAATTGGTTTGCTACAATAACTATCTGTTTCGTCTAAATCGAACTTCCGGAAATCGTTCTTTTTGGAAATGCCAGAGCAAGAACTGCAGTGCTACAGTATGCCTTCTAAACAACAATTTCTATTCAGCCAATAATGATCACACCCATTTGCCGGATCATGGAAAAACCAGAGCGATGCAATTTTCGAGGGAAATACGTTTGCAGGCTGTCGCTCATCGGTCGCTGTCGCTCATAGCCACGGTTCCAAGCATCTATCGTGAAAGACTGGAGCAGGTAAGTAGTTGTAGTTTTTGTTATTGATATTTTCTTCTTCACAAAATTTTAAAAGAACATTTTCTATATGGGCAAAATGTTTCCTCTAGCTTTTGCATTTTTGCCTTCGAAAAGTGAAGAAACATACAGTAGGCTTCTGAATGGCATTGGAGCCTTCTGTGGGCAAAACCAACTGGTTTTCGCCCCACCTGTTTTCCAGATAGATTTTGAATGCGCTGCCAAGAACGCAATAGCCGCTATTTTCCCGCAAAGTAAAATTCGTGGCTGTTTTTTCCATTTCACTCAAGCGGTTTTGAGCGGTATTTCAAAATTGTCGGTAAAGCCCACCCGAACATTTACGAGATTGTTAACATTTTGAAAACTGAGCAAGCTGTTAATGAAAATGTAATGTAGATTCTTATAAATGGCGGTAACCCTGTCCCGCAGCCGGCCAAATATCGGCGGATGGATGAACGGTTCCGTCGGTACAAAATTCAATTTGAGAATGGTAACAGAGATTTGGCCAATTACATGGATTGCGTTGGAAACTTGTTAAAAGCTGGAAACTGAATTAAAATTGTTGTAAACTGTTGTCACATATATTAATTTTACTTAATGTTATTTGTTAATTGCTATTTACTTGTTTTGCTGTTGTAGCAGTTTTGATCTTATGTTAGTTATAGTGTGTATATAAACATTAAACTAAACTAAAACATCAAACTACAAATAACGTAAAGTATATTCTAAAGGTAAAGTCAAATTCAGTAGCAGTAGGCACAATTCCACTTTTGAGTTTTGCAGTAGGCATAATTCCACCTCGTAGTTTTTCCAAATGCGAGTAGGCAGAATTCCACTTTTGAGTTTTGACAAGGAGTAGGCAGAATTCCACTAGGCATAAGTGGAATAAACCCGTTATAGAGTCCCAAAATAACCGCTAACGGAACCGGCACGGGCTGAATTTGACTAGCTTTAAAACCGAGCTTCATTTCACTGAACGTCAAAACTGAATTCGCAGCCACCTCATGAAATTACTGCTTCCGTAAATGCCGCTGGTAAATAATCACATATTGTCTAGGTTCTGTAAAAACTGACATGAAAGTTAGCGTGCCGCAGGTACAGGTATACTAGAGTTTACTTAACTGTTATGAGAGTCCTAACTTTGCTTTCATCATGCTTGTTCTTTTCGTCACACTATTGTTTCTCAAAGCAATTTCACAGTTCAAATGTTGCCGCTGCATGTTTAAATAGTTAACGTGGGAGAGAATACTAACTGATCATCAGCTGAAGCATAAACTTTTACATCAAAGTAAATGAAGACTAATGATAAAATTAGAAGCGGCTTCAACCCGGTAATGCACAAAGTAACTCAAAAAGTGAATTTCCACTGGAAGCCCCTCTCTTTAAACGTACACTATACACAAAATTAAAAGGGATAAAATTGAATAGTTTGCTGTCACGACAAAGTTAGATGCGGTTTAATAAACCTATTGGATTCTCACGACCTAGCTGACTCTGACCTTCAACCTGGAATCCAATGCAATCATGGAATATTATATTACAATATACTATACATTATACAATCATAGAACACTTCACCAAATCAGCAAAACTTCAAACCGACGAGATAGCATTTGCGAAGATCAAGTGAACTCCTCTAGGGAGAGTAGCAGCGGTAAAAGGTAAGTTTTCGGTGATTTTACTTAATATTATAATGTGGATTCTAAAACAGATTTTTGTTGTTTCTCATCAGAATTGTAAGATTTTTAAGACAAGATTTGGCTCGCAAGATACCCAAGAACACCTACAAAATGATTTTGAACAAATGTTGAAATTGGTAAAATAGTACATATGTTCGCATATTTGATATTGGAATAAAGTGAATTTTATTCAATGAGCGGTACCAGATAGATGCTAGTTAATAAACTAGTTTCAAATTAATGGTTAGTTGAAATTTAGATACCGTATTGTGCGAAAGCGATTGTGTTAACTTCGCTGCTTTATAAATACAGCAATGGGACCTTGAGCCTGCTGGGTAGTGTTGTTGCCCGGCCGGTTTTTGGACTCGGCCGGCCGGACCCGGCCGGCCGAGCTTGTGAATACGGCCGGCCGGCCGCGTGATGTAAACCGGCCGGCCGGCCGGTCAAAAAAGGCCGGCCAGTACCAGTTTTGTCCAATTTTTCGTGTATTTTGCAAAATATTTAGCATTAATTGATGCATACAGTTACTCTTGGTTATGTATAACAGATAAAATCAAGTAATGTCCTTTTTCTGAAGACCGGCCGGCCGGCTGGCCGGCTGCTTCTGACCCGGCCGGCCGGCCGGCCGGGTGTTGGCCGGCGGCCGGCCGGGGAGTCGGCCGGAACCGGCCGGCCCCCGGCCCGGCCCGCCGGCGGGCCGGTTTGTCGGCATTGTGGGCGGGCCGGCCGCCGGCTGGCCGGGTTTTCCTCGGTCGGCCAACAACTCTACTGCTGGGACAATATATACTCATAGATGCAAGCGGAGGTGACGCCTTGCCTTACATCTTGCTTGGCTTTTTATGGCTGCTCGCTGAGAACAATAGAAGAACAATAGCCGGCAGGACAACAAAGCTATTTCAACAAGTGGTTGGGAAATAAAGCTAAGTTATACAAATTACTTTAATTGAGCATAGTTAGAAGGACCCGCTCAGCACTTTCTCTATTTAAGTTAAGACAGTATACTCCACCATTCCATGCCTTTCATGCAATACCTGTAGTTGGATACGTCGAAAGTATTTTGCTGGTATATATCAGAAAGTGTTGGAATTTAAATGTGCTCTGTATTGTGATAATCAGTGAATTGGACATTTATCATTAAATTCGTTGTCCGCCACAAATGCCATTTTATTGAATAAGGAAGACAGTATTTTAAAAATTCACTTGTTTTTTGCGAGAACCTGCCTTCGTGTTGTAGTATTCCAGCTGTCGGCTTATGTGCCGGACAAGACGCCGGCGGGGTACCCAGCCGGTGGTTAACAGTAGAACGAAATTCTCTGTGAAGTTAGAAAACCTTGGTATTTTGAATAGGCAATTTTCGAAATGATTTTCAAGATTTGATTTTTTTATAAAACCATCAGTAAATTACCAACAAAAAGCGTTTTTGGATGTTTTTTGTGTGTTGCCTGGTCCGTGATCTGAAGACAGGCGGTTAAATTGTTATGCCCCTTTTTTGTTCACGATACCTAACCAGTTTGCAGTACCAGGATGACCTGTAATAGTGCTGTCGTACTGTCAGGGGATTTATTTACACATCAGTCATTTAATGGCGCCTCACTGATAAGAAAGTTTGGGCTAGAGACGCAATAGCTTTCGCATTATGGTGGTAGTTGGCCGTTATCAGTTAACTAGAATTAGCATTACATTACATGTACCTGCGCATTCACTTTGGGTAAAATTGTATGCCATACACTGTGCACGGTCATATGCCTTCTGTCTGCCTGCTATTCCGAACTTTACAATATTTCAAGGAATAGAAACACTTCAGCAAAACAAACAGAAGAGTTTTGAAACTTAATGGTAATAAAAGGGTTGACAAGATTGGGTAAACAATTGAGCAAATCATCGGCGCCGATCAGTTCACTTTTAGAGTCAGTTTTCGTCAAATTTTACTCAAATGGCAGTGATGAACTTTTACGAGCTATGTACAAAAGTTGTGCAATACAACCTTTTCCTATAAAGTCATAAAATAGAATGTATACATTTAAAGCAGAATACCATGTAACAAGAATATATTGTAATATTATTGTACCGTTTAATATTTGGAATATTCTAAAATTGCAGTTAACCCTGAACTGTGCACGGTTGCTTGAATCTGTCGCGTAGAGAGTGGAATAGTATAACTATCCTAAACTTTGTCATAAATGCCAGATGCTCAATTTAAGTCTGTGCGGCGTGCGCATGTGCTCGTTCTGCAGAGTCATAAATCTATCAGTTAAAAAGAAAAGGTTTATTCCATCCAAGTTATTCAAGTTAATAAAAGCTATTCCATCCAAGTACAAGCACAACCATTTGCTGCTTAGTTTTCGCATTATGTGAGATATTGTGCTCAAGCTGAAAACTGAATGAAGCTAATCTTTGAAAAATAACAAAAATCTGCAACATTGCAATAACAGATTTGAAATAGACGGGTTACTGGAAAAGGTCAAAGATACCGTGTAAAGTTAGTTTGATCCGGAAGTGTTACCTACAATACCCTGGAGTACCTCAATCAAAAAGAATTTTCCTATGTATGTATATGGAAGGTTCTATTTGCATGAACTAAAAATACTAATAAAACAGATTGAGCTTAAATAAAAGCTTATGATTTACTGTGTAGATTTGCACATAATTGAATCTAAACATTTTTCTGTTAATGACTGACTTTCTTTGTGTATTCCATTTGTATATGTAAATGATGTCGATGTTATTTGATGGTGTTTCTTTGTTTTTGTATTATCCAATTATGCATACTAACAATTTCTGCACTATCAAACTAACTCCTGCAACTTGGGCTTCGGCCCCCTTTGTAACTTGGGCTTAGGCCCCTTTGTAACTTGGGCTTTTGCCTCTTGTAACTTGGGCTTAGACCCCCAATGGGCACTGTTGCCCGACATATTGTTATGTTCACTTTGTGGTCCTGTTAAACTATAAGCAGTCATCTACTGGCATGTGTAACTACTCAATGTTTTACTGCTAATTCAGACACGCCAGATACTAATATTACTTCGGGTAGGATTTCGACCGTAATACTCAGGTTCCTCTGCGGAGGGGCTGGCCTAACCAGTACATACAAATTTATTTCTAAATGCATTTATAAAAAATTCAATTTCTTAGTACTGGATCTCTCTGATGATGAGTATTGTGGTCCTAATCCCGCTCTGGCCTATAATAAGTATAGGCCTATTCCTCAATGTTATGCTATCATGATTGGTCAGGGCCTGAGGGATTAGGGCCGAAAGACTTTGACCAATTATGTAAGTTATTCTTGATCACAGAAAATCCCATTTTACCGATTTCTGATTATATAATAATGTCTATATATGTGGTTTTGCTATTTCTGAGAATACATAATATGTATTGGTAAAAATAATGAATGTACGTAATGTCAGTTATTTTACAGTTTTGATTTTGTTTAGTCGTGAAAAATGTAGAACTTGTACTGTATGTTGTAAGTAAGTATGTATGTAAGTTTGTTGATACCGTTTAACTTTAGTGTGGTTGTATCTCTGGATCTTGTGTTTGTTAACATTCATACCTGGCTGTATTTTCAAAGTTTTTAAGTGTTGTACTTTATTTTGTAAATATGGAAGGTTCTATTTGCATGAACTAAATAAAATACTAATATCACTTTATCTTTAATAAAATTGTCGCAAAATTGTCACAAAATCATAAAATTACAAACACTGATAGTGTTAAGTAGCATGTAGGAAGGGCCAATTGGGATCAAGTAAACAATCTCCCCCACCCAATTCTCAAGTAAACTATCTCCCCCCAACGCTATAAATCTTGCAGAACTTAACCAATTCAGCTCAAATTTTGTGCGGATGCATTCCAACACATGTCTGATTGATTGATGCTAAAATTTTAAAATTTTAAAAAATTTAAATTTTTAAGTTTTTTAAGGGGAGACCAAGGGGAATCAAAAACTTTTTTGTCGTCAATTTTGCCGAAACGTTGTATATAGGGGTTTTCGGGCTCGTAGAACACGAATCTGAAGTAGGTTTTTCGATTCAGCATTTCGTTAGTTCAGTACAAGCTTACATCTTAAGCTTACTACTTTAGCTTATACTGAGCTAACGGAAAGCTTAATCAAAAAACCGACTTCAGATTCCTGTTCTACGACCCCGAAAACCCCTATACACAATGTTTCAGCAAAATTGACGACAAAAAATTTTTTATTCCCCTTGGTCCCCGCTTAAAAACTTAAAAATTTAAATTTTTTAAAATTTTAAAATTTTACCATCAATCAATCAGACATGTATTGGAATGCAGAAACACAAAATTTGAGCTAAATTGGTTAAGTTTTGCTAAAGTCAACATCAAGTAAACTATCTCTCCCCTAATTGAGGCTGGCGGGGGGAGATTGTTTACTTGATCCGCCAATTGCTGTCCCTATATTACGGTATAGCAATCATCGAAGTATAACCTCACAGAGAATCAGTACCTGACTAGACCATAACTCTGTTGCTGTCGCAAAGAAACATCTGAAACTTAAAGAAAATCAAGCATAACAAGAAATGTAATAGTACACGATACACACTCACTAAGCAGGCAGTATTCTTCTTCGAGAAATCTTGAACTAGCTAACAAGTTATTAGATATAACAGAAAAGGCTGCAAATAAGAATTTTGGCTAAGAATTCCAGAATTTTTGAATTTGAACGTACACGAACTTGTGTGTACTATTATAGTATACTTATGTTATGTACCAGAGATGAAACCGGGTCACCGGGTCACCGGGTCAGTTCGGGTCACTATATGGACCGGGTCACCGGGACACGGGGTCAGGTGCTCTGACCCGGTCTTGACCCGGTATTTTTGATTGGGGGAATTTTTTGCTGTTATAGGATATTTTTCAAAGTTTTACCAATTTTTGCCAACTGAAAACTTCAACAATTACTCAAAAACTAGCAATAGAAATATTCTTAACTTAATCGTATAGTTTTTTAAATGATTGTCGCTGTAGTAGTGGCCTCATAATATTTGTAATGTAGTGTCAAGCTTAGATCTAGGTTTGAAACTACACAATGATTGCGTTGAATCTTAACTAGAAAATGAAAACTATTACATGGGCCCTGAGAGTCTGAAATCTTTACTTTTTATTCTTTGAGTAAAGTAAAGTAATCTTTGAGAATTTAAAATTCTCAACACTCAATCTACTGTACGTGATTTATCGCTGCTGCGATTATTTTTGGAGGGACAGGATTAGACTGTGGGTTTCTAATCTCGGTAAGAAGGAAAATCTCAGCAAAACAAGGTTTACAGATTCTGAGTTTTACTTTGAATTTTTTGCAATTGTTATGGCTTACTACATACATATCTTCAGGAACCAATTGTGATTGATTTTATTTAATATTCTCTGAATCCTAGCCATACGAAAAAATATTTCCAAAGAATTTCCGCAAAGTGAAACTTCAATCATACAACTAAATGAAATATTTTACTAAAATATATATATATATATAATGAATAAAACAGAAAAAAGCTAATGTGCCCTATGATTAGAATTAGATTATGACTTTGGCAAAGTATTTTGTCCAATTTGTTCGATTCAAAAAGCTATGTAGTTTACTTCACATTATTGATTGCAAAATCGTGCAAATCGTTGTGATTTTCCGGCTTACTTACAATATTCACTTTCCAATGCTACTTACTACTTTAAGGAAAGCAAAATTTTTGCCCAACTTGACATTTTAGTCGTCAAAAATGGCCAAAATGGTAAAAAACACTCACCGCACCTCAATAAAGTATTTTTAAATTTTTTGCAAGCTTAAACCTGAATTTTCAAAAATACCGGGTCACCGGGTCACCGGGTCACCGGGTCAAGGGTCGACCGGGTCACCGGGTCACCGGGTCAGTAAATAGTGACCCGGTTTCATCTCTGTTATGTACTGTAGTATATGTGGCTATACGGAAACAGACTATAGTTTCATTTAAAAATATCAGTAGTCACGTGGACTAATATGTATCTCTTTCAAAAGTAGTTAGCTATAACAATGAAACATCATTAATGCTAACGCATGTTTTAAAGCTATAATATTGTAACTCTGGGTGTGCTAATTTTTGGCAGGACATGCAAAATTTCTCCTTTACCTCTTCTGATTTTACGCCAACAATGATACTACTTCTGCTGAAATGAAATTACCACACAAAGAATAGCATACTGTATTCTTCAAATTGTAAAAAAGCTGAAAGGTGTACCAAAGAAAGTTTGCAGTGTGTTGTAGAAAAGCAATCACGATATAAAAATAAGTGAGAATTCCAACTTCAAACTATACAGCTTACAATAAAAAACCTATAACAATGATTATTTATTGAATATATAGATTAAGAACATCTCAGATTAACTATATTTCATAGTAAAATATCTTGGCTCAAACAGAAACTTTCATTTAATATACTGAAATAAGAACTTATTCAAAATCATGGATTTTTTTTATAGTTCGACTGTCTTCAGTTGACACACGTCGGCTGGAAGTGGTGGGTGGGTGGGTTTAGCAGCTGAAAAGCTCTCGTGGCTATAGCAAAGCAACTCCGCAAGGTGCGCATCATCACGTCTATTTGTTATACTTCACACCTGACCCCTTTCTTATTACTGAATAACGTCGCGAAGATTCTTTCAAACTCGTTGAACAATTTGCAGTTCAAAAAGTCCGAAAAATGAAAAGCAATACCAAAACTATACTAATACAATGTATAGGTATATTGGCCAATACATATGTATATTGGCGTCATTAAAGTTTGGAACTTGCATATTTTTTAAAATCTTCTCATTATCCTAAGGTAACTTTATTTTCTTTCGAAATCGTAGCGACCAAAAAGAAAAAATTAAACCAAGTCAAGTCACGTCAGCTCAAGTCACGCCACGTCAAATTAAGTCAAAGTCAAATTAAGTCAAGTCAAAAGCAGGCGAAGGCATTTACAACAGAAGTCACAATGCTCCTCCCAGTGTAAGAATTTGACCAGTCAGAGTCTTAACCGTCTCTAAGTTCCGTCCAAAATTTTGCCCAACTGGTGATATTTTGCTTAAATATTATACTTAGAATTGCTAAATTAAATGCAATAAGTTTTGAGAAAACTTTGCTAAACAAAAGGTGTGACTTGTTAAAATTTTGTTTTAAAAATGTTGCTTTTATTTCAATTTCAATTGATTTTTACAATCAATGATCCGAGTATCTTCAGTAGAGTCGTGTTAACAGTAGTTTTTTCATAGCTGTACAGTAGTATTCACAGAATAAAAACTTCAAACGAAACGAAACAACACTAAACACACGGCACAAATTAATTTTGCCTGTTTGGTGTCTGGCGTAACTGAATCTACAGTAAACCGCAGTGTTGTTTCAGTAAACGATTTCAGTTTCAGTTTCAATTTCAGTTTTAGTCCACGGTCTGAAATACTTTCTGTTTTAGTTTCTACCGGCTTACAAGAATAAGTTCAGTTCAGTTTCAGCCGTAATTTCAGTTTCAGTTTCAGGTCACTCGAAGAAGTACGGCTTCCAGCAGTCAGAGTTAACAGTTAACTAGTGTATAATTTTATGATTATTTAACCTCTCCTGTTTCAGCATTAAGGAAATCGCTGCTCAAAACAAAACAGTCAACACTTCAAGCTTTGAAGAAACTAGTTTCAGTCCAATTTTCAGCTTTTCTCCCAATTTATTTCAGTTTCATTCGGTTTCAGTGACTGAAACTGAAACCTATATATACTAAATGAAACCTAGTTTCAGCTTCAGTTTCAGTGACTAAAACCTCACTAGTATACCAACACATGTGCAAGAGACTCTGTCAACGGCAAATTGCAGACTGCGCGGCAATACGCGTGTTACCACAAGTTTTGAAATTAAAAATAGAAAAAATTAAAATTGATCATTTGTCAGAAAATGCTCAAAAGCCAAAACTGAACATCATTTAAGGAAAATATATACAAGACATACTTGACATAACATAACCGCACAAAATCAGCGCAAATTGTAGTAAAATTGGCAAGTTTATTACAAATAATATTGCAAATAAGTTGCAAATAAGAGCACCAATATTTACGTCGAATTTTGCACAGCTCAACGTGCCTTAATTGAGCAATAGTAACACAATCATTAAAGCAATAACACTTCAGCTCAAGTCCTACGTAAATACAACAGGTTTCAAAAAGAGGTAAGTTCATATTGACAATGGTCACCTTTGTTTTAGAAAATCTGGAAACTGAAAATTTGTTTTTCAATGTCTTTTCCAAGTTACCTACTAAAAATCTTTAAACTAGATCAAATGAGCTAAGCTTTGGTATAGGTATGTTTTCGACCACGCTGAGTTCAAATATCGCAAAATTTTTCCATTTCGCAAAATTCGAATTTTTTCGATTCCCAAGGGTAACCGAAACATTTTTTGTCTTTGATTTTGATTAAAAGCTGCATATGAGGGTTTTCTGGGGCGCTGGGCACGAATCTGAAATCAGTTTTTCAATTCAACTTTCCGTTAGTTCAGGATGAGCTTACATCTTAAGCTTACAACTTTAGCTTATATTGAGCTAACGGAAAACTAAATCGAAAAACTGATTTCAGATCTGTGCTCAGCTCCACAGAAAACCCCTATATGCAACTTTTCATCAAAATCGAAGACAAAATATTTTTCGGTTCCCCTTGGTCCCTTGGGAATCGAAAAAATCGAATTTTGCGAAATCGAAAAATTTTGCGATATTTGAACTCAGTAAGGTCGAAAACATACAACATAACTGAAGTTTAGCTCATTTGGTCAAGTTTAAGAATTTTAGGGGTGTTGGGGTAAGCTGGAAAACACCCGTTTTTCATTTCATCTGTTACGAACTGTTAAAACATAACGAAAGATTATCCTTGAACATATTTAAAAAAATTGTAGACCAGCAAAAACCAAGGAAAATTGTACATGTATATAGTAACAAAATCTTTAACAGTAATCATGAACGACTAAAATTCGATGGTCAAAAATGAATGTACCTACCACATTCAAAGATTACAAAAACAATATTTACATAAAAATAAAACTATGGCTGTCTAATCTAACAACTACCCGGATTGCCCGAAGAGGTTACAGAAGAATCAGAGTTTTGAGGGGATTCAGGTGACGGTCCCTGAATGGCGGATTTGGGCGGATCGGAAGTATCACGTGACAGGGAAAGGAGCATGTCAGCCTCAGCCAATCCTGGATGCTGATTGACCGTTGTCATGGGACTAATTTCTGGAGGGGTCAGCATCACAGAAGACTGAGGCAGCCAGGAAGTGGGACCCATGCTGAGGTGCGGCAACTGACCCAGATGAGCCGGAGGAGGACCCTGAGGCCCTTCACCCATAGAAAGGGTCACACCGGGTCCTCCCAATCCCCCCGCTATTTCAGTGGACGGAATATTGGGTATATAGTAGTCCGCTTGCTGAGTGATGACATGATTCTGTGGGGGTACTGCGTACGGGTTGGTTGTGATGGTACGAGTCTCTGGAATAAGTCAAAGCATTATTTATTGAGTGTTGCAAATTGGCAGCGTACTGGAAAGTTTAAACTAGTATTAAGCGCAATTTTCAAGACTACTTAAATGAGTCTTACTTAAAATTAAGATATTGTAACGAAATATTAGTAAATGTTGCAGTTCAGCAATTTAATGTCCTTGAATCATTATTGAATCTTAATTATAAATTAATTATTGAATGTCGAATTAACGCTGCTTATTACTGATCTTATGTCAAATTTATTCCCACAATTCAATTCTACAAAAGTAAACGCTAAACGCAAATTTACCAATAGCGTGGCTGCGCGTTGAAACATCATTAATACTAGTAATGACACTATGCTCTGGCTGCGAAGGGGATTTGGTTTGACGTCGAGTTTTTCCTTGACCCTTCGGCTTTCGTTTTCTACTCTGGATAATATCTTTCTTCATGGTTATGGGACGGGAAACCTAAAATATGTCAGAGTGGTATGGTATATATTCCATTGAAAGTATACCTTTCAGCATGTACGTTGCATCGTTTTTCTAAGATCTTCAAGGACTCGAATGCTCACAAGATTCTGCTGTTTTTGTGACGAACAATGAGCTCAGCGTGAACAGCGTACGACGCACATTCTGTCCGTAAACTGGGCTAGAAATTTCGTTGTTCAGACTATCGGACATAACTATCCTCAGCGGGTTGTTGCAAAATAGGTGTAGTTAATGTAGCAAGTCGATTGACGGGCAGCCTAGTACACTGCCCGTGACATTAATGCTATCAAGAGTACATAATACATAAGAGTATGACAAGCGTCATACGCTATGTATTATGAGCTCGCTACATCCTCTGCACGCTATCGGCTAACCCCCCCCCTTAAATCAGACCCCCCTTGACCCCGCCCCTATACATGTACGGCGTCCAAACGGGGGGTCGGGGTCTATGTTAGTATACTTACATGTTAAACTTGACGGGGCCCCAATTTGTGTATGGGGTTTAAGCTCGTATAATTTACACATCTGTGTACAAAATATACAAGCACGAGCCCGACCTCCCGTTTGGACGCCGTACATGTATAGGGGCGGGGTGAGGGGGGTCTGATTTATGGGGGGGTCAGCCGATAGCGCGCATCGGATGTAGCGAGCTCATAATACATAGAGCATGCCAGCTGTCATACTCTTATGTATTATGTACTCTTGATGCTATGTGACAATTTACCTAATTTGATGGTTTAATTGTTGTAACTTACATGATGCAGTTTGTAGTAAAGACCGCAGGCATTGCAGACAGGATCACCTTTGTGATCTCGTCTCCATAAAGTGGTATTAACAGTTTTGCAATTGGCACAAACCAAGCCCTGTCGTCTTTGAGGTACCTGAAAGCATAACAAAACTTTAATTTAGAATTTGTTTCCTCTCATCACCCATCTTTTCTTGTAATTATGTACTACCCAAAGTACGCAATATAAGACAGACACGGATGCCTTTTGATGGAATGCTAACATTGGGGTGATGCTATCACTCGGGACGGTTGATGCGCCAGGTACACAAAAATGTCCCCTGTTGCCTTTCAGTCAAGGGAAACTTTATGATCAATTGACATCATTTGGAGTGGACGTTTTCGGCTATAAAGCGACAACGATGTGCTAATATTCGAAAGCTTTCGAAAGAAATATGTCCAAGGGAGCACCAAGGCTAATAAAAATTAGTGCGGTCTTTAATTATGCTTTGATGTTGTATGTACTTCCAAGGCTGGTGGAATCTGAAGAGTTACAGATTTTCTGTGTGCTAAATGTAATAACCTAAACGTCATAGTTTAATGTGAATTGTGAGATTACCAAATACAAAGTCAAATTTGAAAAATGAACTTCAGGATGCGTGATCAGCGACCCAAGAAATTCTCACTTTGCGCAAAAATTAAATCAAAATCAAAACCTTAAAATTATTTTGATCTTTTCCCTTTCCCCATTTTGATGTTCCCCGTTGTCAATTCTAGAAAATCCGGAAAGTTGAAATTGTAGACAGTTGAAAGAACTAGGACAACAAATAGCAAAAAGGTCAAAAATGTTCCTACGGTTTTTATCATCAATCAAATCACACCAATCAAAGTTACGATAATTAATAAGTTGCTGTTAAATTACTGACAAAAAGTCTAATTTGCCTAGGGAAGGCAAACGGCAACGGCGAACGAGCTGGCTGGGCGAGGTACGCACTTTTATTTTGTAGTTTAATCTTTGACACTGCCAGAAATTTCCAGAAGAATTGTACGATGTCCTTATAAGCGATTACAGCACATCTTGTCATATATATCACATGACAGTATAAATAGTTTCATACTCTAATCTTGAAAGTGGAAATACAGCATGCTATCTTACCGCCCTTTGCTTGCCAGCTCCGGCTGGTTTTGAGCTAGCACTAGGCAGAGTTGGACCTGCATGGGCCGGCTGAGGAAGTCGATGCCCTGATTGGACTGCTGCACAATTTTGACAAAGGAAATTTCCGGTATCATCTTTGTGCCAGCTGACAGCCTGAAGGGTACTGCAGCTGGCACATTCCCGAGCCACTGGAGGCGGTTCAGGTACCTGACCACTTTGAGAAAACACATCTGAAAATTAGAATACATAAATAAAAATAAAAAGTCAAGAAAACATATTTGTCGTTTATGGAATTAAAATTTTTGGACAAAACTCACTAAAATTTGAAAATATCTGCATTGCGGTGAGCCAACCCGCCGACTGTCTGTCATCCGTAACCTGTGTGTAGAGCAAAATTGGAGATTTACGAAAGTTATGGGTGTGCGTTAAACATTGGATGAGAATAAAACACGGCCCCGGTGTAGTATACTATTTTGTCACCTGTGCTAAAATGAAACATTTGAAAAATTATGTATCCTAGTTTATTAGAAACTGATTTCCTGTCTTTTACCTAAATGAGGCTGAGTAGGTGTGAATGAGGGAAGTTGTGGTGGAGGACCATACCAGAAGTTCTGAGAGAAACTAGGCAGCCCATCCAACGCTTCGTGCCACGTAACTGTGGCAGATTCTCTGCAACGAAAATATTAAAACATTAAACATATTTAAGCAAAAAACGTAAGAGATACAAAATTGGAACTATATCAACAATTCTATGCAAATTTTGACTGTTTCCTTGATAGGTTAACAATTTCCATTTCATAGGATGTGATGTAAAATACATAGATGGATACAGACAACAGTGAATGTAACCGGGCCTTGCACAGAGCCTGAGGACGATAACCTAAGCCGCCAAGGCATAGTCATAGTTGAACAAGAATAGAGTAAGGCTGATTCCTGGTCCAGACCCGTCTTTAATCTTAAATCACTTTAGCGGCAGAATCTTAGGCTCTATTTCTTTAAAGATTAAACGGATTAGATTAAAATTAAGCCGCATTAAAGAAATAGCACCTCGGATTAAACGGATTAAAATTTAATCCAGCGCGTTAAACGAGTTAAAGGATTAAATTTAATCCTATTTCTTTAATGCACCTAGGATTAAAATTTTAATCTAATCCTGTTTCTTTATTCCCACTTCGGATTAAAAATGGAAGAGTTAATTTTAATCCGACCTGCTTAATTGCTGGTTCTCTAAAGATTAATTTTAATCCGTTTAATCCGCCGCCTACATTTTCAACTAGTTTTTAATCCTCGTGCAGCTACGCGGATTAAACGTATTAATAGTTGGCGGATTAAAATTTTTAATCGCTGTTCCTTTAATAGCGGATTAAATGGATTAAAATCAACTCGTTTAATCCGCGGATTAAAAATAGTCGGATTAAACGAGTTAATTTTAATCCGTTTAATTCGTTTAATTCAGCCTTAAAGAAATAGCAATTAAAATTTTAATCCGGCTGATTTTTAATCCGTTTAATCCGACCATTTTAATCTTTAAAGAAATAGACCCTTACAATTACATAGTCTTCTATAACCGGAAGTGTGTTCGTGATTAGGTGGCCGCATTCAGAAAAATATTAAGGTGTGCTGTACATAGCCGTTTCGAATAATCCATGATTCTGTAATCTGTGGAAATTGTCAATCAGTCTTAAGAAAGAAGCTTGTTAGACCAGACACAAAGGGCACTGTTGCTGTTGAATCTTGAACTTTTACAGCTTCAATAACTAACTCTTGTTAAAAGTGTTTGGTAAATCTATTGAACACTGTGGTACTAAGTTTGTACATATTTTTACAAAAATGTTGTTGTCAAGAAAAGGAACAATTGCTGAAGATTCTGTAAAAAAATTTGTCGGCTGATGCAAGGCGATACCGTTAGCACAAGAACTGATTAAACTAAGGTTGCATCAAGTGTGTTGTGTAAATGCAGATCCAACTTCAGTTTTTGGTATAACAATTTACCACAGTACTCTTAAATCTAAACTGGCTAAATTTCTCGAGATTAGGATTAGTAAGGTTTTTCTTCAATATTGAAAGCTTTCGGTTGCTCTTGATATCGTAGTGGACAACAATAAACCAGAAGAGCTAATAATTAGGAAATGATCTAGGTTTGCTTTATGTCTTCAGACTTCCTGATTTATAAATCCAGAAACCGATAGGGATTTATTTTGTGCCATCATTAACTTTGTTAACTTAGCGCTATTTCTTTTCTTTGGGATGGTAACATTGTGAGAACCGTTCTTGCTTATCGAAACAGAATGTTGTGAAATTTGCAGGAGTCTGAAGGTAAGTTTTCAAAAATATTGAAAAGTTGAACGTTTGAATGTTTTCAAAGGAAAATATTAAAAGTTTGAAGTTCGAAAAGCTTGAAGATTATTTTGAAGTAGTTTGACTTTTATCTGTATAACAAAATGCTCATAAAATTTTATACAGTTTAGGTACGTAGGAAAGCTTTCTATTTATTCATTCCTTCATCTTTCTCCTCTTTCCTACTTAGTGCTTACCGGCAGTTATTTGCTTGATGAGGTATGCCAATAACAAGAGCATTTCCTCCTGGAGAGCTCATAGGAGGCGTCGGTGGAAAAGGTCGGGACATCTGACTTCTAAAAAGAGGGCCTTCGTTTGGTTGCCATGAATTTGGAATGAAAGAATTCTGACATTGTTTAGACCTAAAAATCGCAATGACAGACATTCAATGGGAAAAAAATTCAATCTAATCACTCAAAACTAAATCTATCTAAAAAAAAAAAAAATAAAATAAAAAAAATAAATAAAAAAAAAAAAAAAATAATAAAAAAAAATAAAAACAAAAAATCAAAAAAATAAAAAAAATAACATCTAAAAAACCAAAATTATAGACATAATTTTTTAAAAGTGAATAATTTTCCGCCCCCGGTAAAGTCTCTTATTTTTAAAGTCAATTTAGCTTTCTATATTTCATTTTTAAAAATATTTATAATTTTATACAATTTATAATTTATATTTTAATTATAATTTATAATTTTATCTTATACTATATTTTATTTTATAACAATATTTTATCTCATATATATTATTTTAACATAAACTATAAATTTATCTGGTAAAACCGGCTCCGGCTCCGGCCCCGGCCCCGCGCACATGTAAAACCCGCCCCGGCCCCAGTCCGCGCACACATTAATTTTAATTAATCTTAATAATTAAAACCCGGCGCGCATACACAGTGCGCCGGCCGGGCCGTTTACCCAGCGCCGGCGCGGTTTACCCACACCCTAAATTAATCTAATAGTAAAAAAATCAAAAACATTATCAATCAATATTTCTACAATAATCCTTTCCAAATCAAAAATTCTCTAAATCTGTGCGTCTACGGAAGTAATCATTGAGTGCACTTTATTTAATGTCAAGTGTGCGTGATAATAATGAAATAATAGGAAGCTTGAAAATGTTATATTAAAATTTACATAAAACTTTGCCTGCTTAACTAAAAATTCCTCAACTCGTACTATTGAACTTGAGAAAAACATTTTGCGAAAATTTCACAGTTTCAACCTTCCAAATATTATTGTTGCCTTTAGAAAAGATTTGATTTGCAACAAATTTCAAATAGAGTTTTAAACTGCCACTTCATAACAGCCACCACCACCGATTAACTTAGCCACTACTTAATTGAACAGTTTCAGCTAGTGAAATATAGCTTTATGCCAAATTTCAGGAGATCCAAATTTACGACTAACCCAAAAGGAGAGGCATTTGGCTGGTAGAATCGGCCCTGATCCATAAGGCTTGGTTCATACGGACTGGGAAACGGGACTACTGGTTGATAACACGGTGTCTGTAGTATGGAGGAATAAAGATTGTCCGGAGTTTCTTGGGGGTAACTAACGTTATGCAATGGAGCAAAGGTCACATTTTGGCCGGACTCAGTGGCCAATGAAAGCATTCCTGCTTCCCCCATTGGCGGATGAATGTCTAATCCACCTAAATGGGAGCCGGTGCTGGACAGAACTGTGAAATTTGCCTAAAATAATAATAATAATAATAATAATAATAATAATAATAATAATAATAATAATAATAATAATAATAATAATAATAATAATAATCAATAATAGCATTATATAAAACTGGAAAACTGATAATAACTTCTAACTTCTGATATGTAAAACTATAGAAATTCTACAAGCACGTATAACTGAAAATTAAACCCAACTGCTAACAATATTTTGAAATTTTTTGCTGCTCCAAATTTGAAATTTGAAAAAAATAACTAAATATACACTGAAAGCCTTGTCAGGGGAGCAATGTTACTATAGAAGGTTTTTTGAGAGCAGCAATACTGAAACCACAGCATTATTATTGCGTAGTAATAATAATCAAAAGGGAACCAAAGTAGCATAAGAATGTGCAAACTCACCCCAGTCCGACAAAACGAGCACATCCCCCAGCGAGAGGGAAAAAGGGTAGACCTACTCGGCCAAAAGGGAAAAAAGATAAACCCCTTAACAATTTTTACGAAACATTGCCTATTTTACCAAGCTTTTGAGATTTTTTAAAACATTTCTTAAAAATAGCTAGAAATCTTCATTTTTTACTAATTCTTGAGTAAAAATGTTAAAAACTTGAAATTTTTGCTAATTTTGGGGGGAGAACCTCTTAAAACGTTAGAATTTTTCAGGGATAGACCCCTCGCCAGAGTCGGAGTGTAGAACCCCAGAATTGGACAACGTGTTAACAAGAGTGCATAATTGCACTATTATTAAGAAGAAGAGTAAGCCACTAGAGGGCTTCTCTTCACTGCTTTGCGTAACGGTGCTCCGACCACAATACGCGAATGTTCCCCCCCTCTGGGGGGTCGACCAAACAGACATTGCATACCCCCCCTCCGTTTCGTGGGGGGGGGTAGCAGAAAAAAGGTCCCCGTTTGGTGGGGAGGGTAGCCAACAGCCAATCAGATTGCAGAAAACCCCGTCCGTTTGGTGGGGTGGGGCGAGGTAAAGCAGAGGATTACGGTAGTTTTTGTTCTATTCAAAAACGGGTCCCCGTTTGGGGGGGGTCGCTGAAAGAGGTTCCCGTTTGGGGGGGGGGGGTTCAAAAAAGTGGTCCCCGTTTGGGGGGGTCGCCAACAGCCGATAAGAATGAGCAAAACTTAGCGTGCTTGAGAGGGGTTTGGGTAAAAACCATCCCCAGCCCCACCCACAGCCCCAGCCTCGCACCAGCCTAAGAAAAACCAGCCCTTCTCTCGCTGACCACTGTACACTTTAAACTAAGGACTTTAACACATAATTACGCATATGTGTATAGACAGTATATATATAAGTGCATGAGCTGTCCGTATGCGTTAATTGTGCCTTATATGCTTATATATATATATATATATATATATATATATATATATATATATATATATATATTGCGTATTATCGCGTAGTGCATAAGGTAAATGACAAACGAAGCGATAATGGCTTTGTGAGGGGCAAGGACATGAACCGGCGGAAGATATGCAAATTAGACAAATATGCAAATTTCTCTACAGTGTCAACACAAACATTCACCCTTTTGTCACTTACGCTTGGTTTGCAGTACTGACAGGTCATTCTTGCATTGCACGGGGGCCGTGCGTACTTGTGTTTACTTCACTCACAGACTATTACCATGGAAACCCACCCATTCCCACCCAAAAAGTTTCTGCTTTTCGTTATAGGGTTGATTTTCTATTCTACCTGGTATTCTGATCTACAGCAGCTGTCTCACTCCACGTCAGACATCGCCCTCTTTACGGAGTCAGTTCTTGACGCTTTGGCTGGCACCTCCCTACGTTCTTTTCTTGGTTATGTCAGCCAGTATGAACAGTGGTCCTGTTTAGTGAGACCTTTAGACCCTCCCTTTCTGATTTCGTCTCTCCAAGCTGGGCTGTTTTTATGCCATAAACGCCAATCTGTCCATTCGGCCAGTACAGTTGCAACCATTAGTTCGGCTTTGGGCTGGGCTAACTCTATAATGGGCTTTGCTGATTTTACTAAGGACCCCATTTTCCGTAGGTGCTGTCAGGGTGTCAAAAAACTCGTTGCCCGCCCTGTTACTAGGAAGTTACTAGAATGTCAAAATTCTTGCAAGATGATGGGATACTTATAGCGATTATGTAATTTCAAACTTTTTAGTTTCTATTCTTTAATTTCTTTGAATGAAAATAAATTCCTTTGACCTTCCTGACTGTACAAATTCATATAAATATAATGTCCAATACACCTATTATTTTTATATGACTGCATATAAGGCACAATTAACGCATACGGACGGCTCATGCACTTATATATATACTGTCTATACACATTATGCGTAATTATGTGTTAAAGTCCTTAGTTTAAAGTGTACAGTGGTCAGCGAGAGAAGGGCTGGTTTTTCTTAGGCTGGTGCGAGGCTGGGGCTGGGGCTGGGGCTGGGGCTGGTTTTTACCCACACCCGCTTGAGCGACCCCCCCAAACAGGGACCACTTTTGGCTACCCCCCACCAAACGGGGACCACTTTCGACTACCCCCCCCCACCAAACGGAGGGGGGTATACCTGTCGACCCCCCCCCCCAAACGGGGGAACATTCGCTTATTGTGGTCGGAGCACCGTTACGCAATGCCAAGAAGAGGAGCCCTCTAGTGGCTTACTCTTCTTCTAATATTAGGAGAAAATCATGGACTCTTGGTGTTAATGTATGGCTCTGAGCTAAAAAATTCCTTGGTAGAAATTATTATCACAGTCTTCAGTCTTCACACAAAAACATCTAGTTTACGTTTGAATTCGATTCGAATCTGAATTCTTATTGTAATGTTATTGTAGTTAATTAACCACAACAACGATGCAGTTCAATTCACCGCACATACATTTGTATCCGGCTGATTTTGTACTGTGACGACATCAACATCAGCATGACTGCTACTGTGAGATCTGGAAGGCGGAGCCATAATGACATGATTGACAGGACTGACACTTCGATCGTATCGTGTCCCTGATCCGCCTGGAGCTCCTCCGCCCTGCGGCAGTGGACTCCAAACTGCAGGACTGGATCCCTCCATTGATGTTGCTGAAACAGTTTAGAGAAGTACATATAACTTTCGTCTCATAAGCATAGACAGACACTTTCTAATCAGTTTTCCTGTTGTTTTGAAAAGGAAATTGATGATTTTTAAAAGTTTCAATTTTGGTTAGGAAATTTAGAATAAAAGTTAACAAGCGTAGATTACATCTAAATGCTGGACTAAATGTTTGTTGGACCAATTGTAGCATTTCGGCTCGTCGGCCCGAGCCAGGCCGAAAAAATTTTAGGTAATGCCGGAGCTGGTCGAAGCGGGCCAGTTCGACTCAAAGAAAATGTTGTAAAAGCAGTAAATTTAGCTAAATATTTACTCATTCTGGTTACTTACACCAAAATTGAACATTTCGTAGTATAATTTCATGTTGTTGTTGTTCTTTCCATGTTGTATTGAAGCCTTTGAAATTTTGGAAATTTACTTTTGGCGTGACGAGCCGGGCCGAGAGTTTGGAGCGTGTCGAGCCGCAAAAATCCGGCCAGTTCTCATGTTTCCACCTTTTGAAGCAGGATAAAACTCAAATTGTTATAAAATAATAATTGTTCTAAAACGGTAGACGTGTCTGAAGATTTTTGCGGATGAAGTCAAGTTGTCGTTGGGCCTTTCTTTTCTGGAAAATTACAATTTCAAACAAAAAATTTAAATTTTCCAAAACAGGAATTTATGGGATGGCGGCATAAAAAATATTTGTGACATTGGTTTCGCTGCAAAATTCGTTTTTTCAGGGATGCTGAGAACGACTCTGACACCTGTTCTTCAGCACAGCGCTCACTAGCTTAGTATATCACGCATGCATCATACCGTAACACTTTGGCTTTCACTGATCAAACTAAAGCTGGATAAAAGGATATTTTAGATTCGTGTTCACCTGAAAATACCCAGAACCAACCTTTGGGCAGAATAGAAAACTAATTTTCTCCCATTCGTCCACGCTTGAAATTTTTAAATTTTGCAAACTTCAAATTTTTCTCTCATCAATCAGAACTCCATTCAAACATACTCACACATGCAAAATTGAGCTCAATTGCTTAAGACCAGAAAAATTTAGTTATGTACGTAGTAGTATCATGTTTTATAATATCAGACATCATCATATGCTTTCCATGCCAAATCTGATTTATGACATAAAACTAAATGTTGCTGTTTAAATTAATTAACAAAAATTAATACGTCTAACTTTATTTTAGTCGGCGTAAATCAGGTTCCCCTGAGAAAAACTGATTGACACGAAAACAAGTTGACAAAGTGAGGATGGCATGAAAAAGAGTCGACAAACGATGCGTTATAAAAGAGTTGACTAAAGTGGGGCTGAAGGGGATGAACTGAAAAAGTGTTGACCAACTGGGGATAAAAATAACCCTAATTATAGGGATTAGAGTTGACTAACTATGGAATTGACAAACTGGGGATACGCCCATATCATACATCATACAGTAGTATAACAAATAAAACTAACTAACGTACGAACTAAAAACAAATCTAATCAGATACTTTGAACTTATAATCTGGAGTGATTGAGCGATTAAAATGAGCTGGATTGGCAATTTAAGTGACAATAAAGAAAACTTTGGATTTCGCCAACAATTGCGACAACTTTTGCATAAACAAACTACCATTTGCACATTTGCACCACAGCGAATAAATACCATTTGCAGAAATTTCTAATAAGTTAAAACGTCCACTGACAAACCTTAGCTCCATACGTGGTCATTTTGGTTGAAACAGTCATGTTAATAGCATTATAGTTCAACTTTATCAAGACGTTAGAAAGCAAGCCCATATGAATGCAATATCTGACCGTTTTACATTGCAAATGCATCTAATGATAATAATTTGATAAAACAAGGTAGTTTTCAGATACATAAAAGTTTGTTCTATTGAAAACAACCCCTTTTATGACAAGTACTAGACGAGATTACATTTTATCGATGGATAGATTGCGCTTTATCTTAAACTTAATGCAGAAATATGTAGTTTGGCACTAACCTTGCTATCACACTGCTATCGAAGTCTAAATGATAGCAGGAGATACGGACAGTGGTGGACAGAAAAGCTGGGAAAACCCGATAACAGTCCTAAATTGTATGCTAACGAAATTATATTAAACTTACCGAAGTTATCGAATTGTTTTCAAATAGTCAGTTCAAGAAGCGCTGTCTGCCACACAGAGCGAAAGGGAACGTGACTGTATCAGTTTAAGCAATAGCAATAGGCCAACTGCCGCCGCTAAGCAAACGCGATTTAAAACTGTATTGGTTACAGAAAACGGAGTGCTACAGTAACCCGATTCTGTACTGCTCCAACACTGAATACCGTCTAGGTAAACAATGTGTTCTCTTTAAATTATGACGAAGAAAATCAATAGTTAATTACTCTGGTCATTGTTTTCAAAATTTACGTCATAAGGATACTGTAGCAAATTTGACGCAGTCATTTACGTGACTTAGCAAATTTTGCCTTATGTTCTGTTATGGACCCCGCCTTGCCAAATTAAGAGGGTACCTAAATCAAATTATGTTTGTAAAAGGAAATATTGTTTAGTACAGAGGTCCCATTTGAAAGCAGTCCGTCTCATCTGGGCAAACATTGTAACAGTCTTAAAGCTTGACAGTTTTTAAGCTTAAACTCTTGATTTACGGCTCCTTTAAAGGGTGAAGGACTTGTTTTGAAGTTGTCCACGTGGATGCAAACAAGACAGTTAAATCTCTGGTCGCGCGCGAAACTTGTGTAAACGTCAGATTTTACTGTATCAATTTCAAAGACAACACCGCACTGCCGGCCGATATCTCCACAGTACGTACGCGTACCATTTTCTGGTTAAATTATAATAGGGAAAGTCGAATCCGCAGGTGTTGTTCTCGTACTTCGGATCGGATCATCGGCAATGAGCTTCTTTTTTAGAAGGACTGAAGGAGAGCGAGAAAACTATGCTGACTTACTTCGATGCATAAAACTTGTAAAAATTTAACATTCCTCTAACTTTATGCAATTAAATCAATTGAAAGTTATCACCCCTTTAAGCCTCAACCGACCGGTATGCCCAGCAGTCGAAAGCTGTCTAAATATAAAAATTCTAGGTTCTGTAATTTCCCTAATTACAATTCCGAGTCCATCGATAATACATGACAAACACTTACAACCACACATTATTTTGCGTTACCCATCGAAATAAAAGTAAATTATTAATAAATATCATTCACGTACTTTACCTACTGTGCAAGGTGTACTCACTGTGCACATACCTCCTAACTAGATGCATTTCGCAGAAACCCTTATTTTGCAAGATGTGCAGTGTCACGGTGTGATTTTCCCCCTTTAAAATCTTCCCCCCGGAAAAACTACACCGGTGTGAATTTTCCCGCCGGAAAAATTACACCGGTGTGAGTTTTCCGGGGGAAAATTTTGCACCAATGCAAGAAATAATGCTTATTTCAGTTTCTAAGTTGAGTTTGGCTCATAATCGAAGCAACTAATTATGCTTTGAAGATGGAATATGATTAGCGCAATCCGCCAAAATTCATTCATTACTTGCATTTGATAAATCTTAATAATGGGTTCTAACATATTGTGTTTCCATTTCTAAGTAAAAACAAATAACTTAAAACATTGGAGATTTTATGTCCGAGTCAGAGCCCAAATCTTTAAAGTAGGGCAAAGGCATATAATCAGTTTAATTAAATTTATTTTTACGTTTATTTTAGAAATTCTGTTGAATTACTTGGAGATAAAATTTTCAGTTTGAAAATGGAATTTCATTTAATTGAAAGTAATCTAAATTTTTCACGTTTACTTGAATGTTCTAAGCTTTCCTTGCAAATTTTCCCTAAGGAATGATTTCACTATTAACCTGTGGTTGAGTTGAACTCTGAGACTAAAGTTGTCAAAATTTCAATCATGTATGTTTTCAGTTTTTTATTTTCTACTTAGGGCTAGGGCCTTTTCAAAAAAGGGTAGAGTAGATTTAAAATTAGCTCGATCCCTTTCGAGAAAGAGTTAAAAGAGGGAAACTCAAGCTTGAGTGGAATTAAAACTAGTTAGAATTTAGAACAGGGAATTTAAACTCTACTCTACTCTACCCTTTTGTGAAAAGGCCCTTGGAAATAAAACATAAGATATCAGAATATTAGAAACCTAACATTAGAGTTGACATTTATTAAAAATTTTTCTGAATTAAGACTTATAAAATGCTAGAAAAAGCAGTTGAAGAAAACAATCACTTTAATTATAATCTTGCAAAATTTCTAATTTTTCAAGAAATTTTATAGATTATTATATATTTCACAATTTAATTTTGTACCTCAGACAAACTACGAATAATTATTTTGACGGATTGCGGATTGCGCTAATCATATTCCATCTTCAAAGTATAATTAGTTGTTTCGATTATGGGCCAAACTCAATTTATAAGCTGAAATCTGCACTATTTCTTGCATTGGTGTAATATTTCCCCCCGGAAAATTCACACCGGCGTAATTTTTCCGAGGGGAAAATCCACACCGGTGGAGTTTTTCTGGGGGGAAATTTTACACCGGGGGAAAAACAGCACCTTGACATGCAGTGTGCACATACCGAGGTAGATGCATTTTACAGTAAACCATTGTTTTACAAAGGTGCGCATACCGATAGATGCATTTTGCAAAAGTCAAAAATTTGTAACGTGTGCGCGCACATCCAGTATTATCACTTTGCACGGTTTCTACTACTAACATCGTCATAGTTGGTATACCTGTAAATTTGTAAATTTAAATGTAATGATAATCCTAATTTTAAGTTACAATTTTATTATTTTATCAGTTACAATTTTATTATTTATCAAACAACAAGAACGAACAATATGTACTTGTTAGCTGCAATTACCTTTTGCTTAAATCTCTGGAAGGGTTAGGAAGGCAGCTGCCAACTGATTCCCTCAGTATCAGTTGGGATAAAACTTGGTAAGGAAAGGCCAAGTTGTCCATTAGTTTCTATACGGCAATGTCTTCAAAATAAGTTTTTGTATGATTTCGCGAATTATATACTAGACTAAACTGTTTTGATAACTTTAGAATTAGAAAATATTTGATGAAATTATAAATCGGAAACGGGCCTCGGAAACTCCTACAAAGAAAATATTTTGTTATAGCAGTTATATGTTATATGTCAATGTTAATTCAATTACATAATATATATTCGTAAAGAAATTGTAAAGAAATAGCACGTACCCACCACAGTTGAAACCATATGTCATATTATTACGTTCACAGTTAAACATGCAAATGAACTAACAAAAGAAACATACAGGGATAATTGACTATTTTCTATTTAAGTACAACCCATAATTAACTTGTACTAAGGCATCTGATGACGCCAAATTCAATTGGAAAATCTTCGAGACGAAATAAGGCAGCTTCAGATTAAATAATTATTCCGTAAAAAGTATTAAAACAGTATTCCGCATTAAAACATGATTTAACAAAGGGAACTACATATAAATATAAACAATTAGCACTACCTAACCTAAACAGCCTAAACTTTGTAAATTTTGTGATTTTCACTTTTTGACTCACTTTCTTATAGGTTCTTCATGTAGAAGATGCGTCTGAACGAAAACCTTCGTAAGGTCTTCGTTCCGTGATGCCAGGGCAGTGATGAGGTACCTGCACGAGTTCGGCAAGTTGGCCGGCAGAGTGGTTACTAAATTGTCGTCTGGCACCGGAGCATTGATGGCCGACAATTGGTCGGACAGATGTTTAACTTTATTTCCGAGGGTTAACATCACATGTCCTCAACCTCACCCTCTTCTATAACAAGACGGATGAGTTGTTCTCAAATACATTGTTAGAAAAGTATAGCCTTTCGTAATGGTTCTTGTATTGCCAGTCCTGATGGAGAATTGGTTCTTGTCCAAGCGGTTAGTTGAGACTGGGAATACAGCATCCATTCCCCCGGTATATGTCTTCAGGAAGTTCGTTGCCTACAGAAGAAAATCTGTAGTGTCTGCAGAATTTACTTTCACGTGAAACTCTAGACGTTGTTATTGTTATGCTGTGTAATATGCAAATTAGGTTACTGCCTATATAAGTGCTTGTATTCTGTGATTAAATCAGTCTGCTTGTTCTCTCTTCTCACAGTCGCCCACTACATTTGGCGCACTGTTTGCCTGCCTACGAAGAAGGCGAAGAAAGCCGACGTTGCCAGGCCACTGCTAGGCCTAGAAGACTGAAGACTGCTGAGCCGCCCCCAGGCTCGAAGAAAGAAGACTTTCAAGCCGCCTCCAGGCTTGAAAGACTGCTCTGCCAAGGCCGTTTCCAGGCCGAAGAAGAGGGCGGAGTCGCTTCCAGACTCCGTGCGCAGGCCGTTCTAAGGCCGCAGAAGAAGAGGACAAAGCCGCTTCCAGGCTTTGTTCCTTGGCCGTCCCAAGGCCGAAGCAGACGAGGTCAAAGCCGCTCCCAGGCTTTGTTCCTTGGCCGTCCCAAGGCCGAAGCAGACGAGGTCAAAGCCGCTTCCAGGCTTTGTTCCTTGGCCGTCCCAAGGCCGAAGCAGACGAGGTCAAAGCCGCTTCCAGGCTTTGTTCCTTGGCCGTCCCAAGGCCGAAGCAGACGAGGTCAGAGCTGCTTCCAAGCTCTGTTCCTTGGCCGTTCCAAGGCCGAAGAAGACGAGGTCAGAGTCACTTCTTGGCTCTGTTCCTTGGCCGTCCCAAGGCCGAAGAAGAAGAGGTCGGAGTCACTGCCAGACTCTGTGCGCGGGCCGCTTCAAGGCCGAAGAAGACGGGTATCCGAGCCATTGCCAGGCACAAGACCTTTCCAGGTCGAAGACTCCAGAGTCACACCTAGACTCTGTGCCGTGGCCGTTGCAAGGCCGAAGAAAGAAGCTCCGTGGGCTGTTCCAGGCCTACAGTCAGCATTTTAAGCAGTCCCCAGGCCGAAGAATCCAATCATGCCGTTGCCAGGCTAAACCATGGATCATCTACCTCCTCCGCCTGCCTTCCTGGCTCAACCGGGTGAGCCTCCAGTTCCATGGAAGGAGTGGATCCGGTCCTTCAACACTTACGCGGAGGCCTCAGGGGTCCAAAGAGGTGATGAGGTTTCAGACCGCAGACGGGTGGCTGTCCTTTTGCACTGCATAGGTGCAGAAGGTCAACGGGTCTATTACGCCATCCATCCAGAAGAGGCTGAGGTTTCTTTCCAAACGGTGGTGGACCGACTAGCCAAACAGTTCGGTCCAAGGGAAAATGTGGTGGCTGCCCGGGTCCGCTTCAGGGAAAGTGCCCAGGGAACCCGGAAGGTGGACGAATGGTTGGCGGAACTGCGACGTCTCGTGGTTCCGTGCAACTACAGGGATCTGGAAGAGGAGCTCATCAGGGATCAACTGGTGGAGAAGACCTCTAGTTCCAGAACACGGGAGAGACTTTTGATGGAAGCCGACCTGACACTGGAGAAGGCTCTCTCCGTGGCATATCAGGTGGAACAGGCTAGCCGGGATGCAAAGGCCATTTCCGGTTCTCAGGTCTCATCCTCAGTGAATGCCGCCACATGCAAGCCAGCCAGGCCATGGAAGCCTCAGAATCGTTCAGCCCTGACCTGCTTTTGTTGCGGAAAGCCATGTCATCGCCCGAAGGATCCGATGTGCCCTGCTTTGGGGAAGACATGTGATGCTTGTGGCAAAATGGGTCATTTTGCCTCGGTCTGCCGAGCATCAGGCCAACAGAAGAAGGCGTTCCAGAAGACGCCGATGCCAAGACGGTCCAGATCGAAGCCAGCCACAACATCGTTAGTGGACATCTTGAAGGCCGAGGTTGAGGTTTCAGCAGCCTCAACTGAACTCATCATTCCAGCCTTCGAAGTCAGCATTGCCGGGATCACTCGAAATCTGCCGATGGTCGTCGATACAGGATGCACCAGATCCATCCTGCCATTGACGCAGATGAAGAGAGAATTTCCGGGAGCACGAATGCGTCTATGCCAGCTGTCAGCAGTCGGATACGGAAGAACAGCATTGCCAGTCGCCGGAACTGTACAAGCCACGGTCCGCTTCAAGGATCGCCAAGCAGACGTCAACCTTATCGTGGTCGATGTCAACAATAAGCCTCTGTTTGGAATGGACCATTTCCGAGCTCTGAAGATTCAGCTCCGTGCCAATGGTCTAGAAGAGGTCAACTCAATCGGTCAGATTGATGATGTTCAGGCGAAGTTTCCGAAGCTGTTCAGGGAGGAACTGGGTCCTCTCAAAGGATTCATGCATCGAATCCGATTGAAAGATGGAGCGAAGCCGATTGCAACAAAGCTGCGAAGACCTCCACTGGCATTGATGGAACCTGCCATCGAAGAACTGAAGTGGATGGAGTCAGCCGGTATCATCGAGAAGATTGAGGCCGCTGAATGGGTCCATCCAATGGTCGTGGTACCGAAGAAATCTGGCGAAGTTCGCGTGTGCTGCGACATGCGAAATCTCAATCAATCCGTGGTAGCGGACCAGTACCCGCTACCCACTACAAAATCCATTAGGGTACTGGATGAATACCGGGCAGTGGTGGCTGGGCACCTGTGGTCGCCAAACGTTCAAGGGTACCGTCTTGATGATCAATTCGGATGACGCTTCCCTTTTGGATTTGAAACTTCTACGACCTCCAATGCCGCTCCAGGCAGAATATCGGAGGGGCTCATCGCTTTGTCCTGGAGCGGCATTGGGGGTCGTAGAAGCTTCTTGGCTATTGGTTTCGCAACTGCTCAATCCGGATCTTGTAAACAAATCCTTTCAGAGGTCTTAAGTTTTCTGAGAATAATTCCGAAAACTGGTCTCGGACTGACTGGGAATTAAGACACCGAAGGTCATTTCAGTTGGAATGCGTTCAAAGGCGTGGAAAAGTTTCTAATCCAAAAGGGAAGCATCATTCGAATTGACCATTAAGAAGGTACCCTTGACCATCTGGCTATCTCCGCTCACCACTGCCCGGAGTTTATCCAGTACCTACCCTAATGACTTTACCCCGTAGGCAACAGCGATATGAAGGTTTTCTGGAGATGACCGTCCGTCACCGAACCCCGAACTTCATGAAGACATGCACCGGGGAAATGGGTGCAGTATCCCCAGTCGCAACTACCGCTTGGACAAGAACCAATTCTCCGTCAACACTGTCATACGTAGGGTAATTCAGGTTGATCTGGATCTGGCCTGATGAAGACCTCTGCGTATGTTTCATCGTTATCGTCTTCGAAGGGCCGCACCCGTTCCTTCGGCCTCTGTGGGTTGGCCAATTTCCTGCACTTCGGTGCAAAATAATTTTTCTTGCCACTCACTCACACTTTCTTGCCACTCTCATGTGTGCAGGATTGACCAGATTTGTTAAGTTTAGCTGAAATGAAACCAGCCGCAATAAGCTCTTTCCTACATTGAATCTAAAATTTCAAATTTGCATCAAATCACAATATTGTTTCTCTCATGAGATAAATTCTATCATAGTTTTGCGACATGTGGATTTTGAGCAATGTTTCACTGTCAGTCACATAATTAAGCAGTCATTAAACAAACATCACAAAACCTAAGCTCGCCAAACTTGGCGCATATTTACCTTAATGTCCTGATTCCTGGCTATGTATGTTCTGTAGAAATACCAGGAGATTTGAAGTACTTTGGTGGATCAAGTTCACAACGGAGACAAGTCACCTAGTGAAAATTTTACATTTTTCAAAGTTTGCGGCTACAGTATTTCCGAATGAGGACTTCTGTGAGCTGCCATTTGGTATTACCTGTCTCCAAAGAAATGTACCTTTTTCCTAAAAATCTGAGCTTCTGAAAGAACAATAAGTAAACTAAATTTTTATACCGCCGAAGGCGGTATACTTGTAATGGGTTGACCCATCTGAATTCCTATGTTTTGCATGTAAACTGCTTGGCGCGGAGGATTTCCGTCCTATCTTCAACACATGCCCTAGTACGCAGGTTTTTTCGCCCAATAATTTATCTCTGATTTTGCAATTTTTAGAGTATACTTGTAGTCAATTTACTTCAATTTCTTCGCTCTATAAATTGTTTTGCAAACGATCACTGTCTGCCCTTTCTCATATTACCGAAAATCGGGCGTTACTTGCCTGTCACTTGATTGACAGAGGTTTAACAAATCAATAAATAGCTAAAACTACAATTAAAATTTTCGTATGAAAAGATTGATCTTGGGGTCTTGTCTCGTTTACCCCCCCAGTACTCAAAATCCTTAAAACTTGACCAAATGAGCTAAAATTTGGTGTGGTATGTTTTCGACCACGCTGAGTTCGAATATCGCGAATGGTCCGGCCACAGATCGAATCCTTCTTTAGGTAGCATTTTAGCAAGAGTACATAACTGCACTATTATTAAGAAGAAGAGTAAGCCACTAGAGGACTAGAGGGCTTCTCTTCACTGCATTGCGTAACGGTACTCCGACCACAATACGCTAATGCTCCCCCGTTTGGGGGGGGGTCGACCAAATCGACATAGCATCCCCCCCTCCGTTTGGTGGGGGGGGTAGCAGAGAAGAGGTCGAAGAGGTCCCCGTTTGGTGGGGGGAGGGTAGGGCAGAGGATTACGGTAGTTTTTGTTCTATTCGAAAATGGGTCTCCGTTTGGGGTGGTCACAAAAAGTGGTCCCCGTTTGGGGGGGGGAGGGTCACAAAAAGTGGTCCCCGGTTGGGGGGGGGGGTCGCCAACAGCCAAACCCAATGAGCAAAACTTAGCCTGCTTGAGCGACCCCCCCCCAAACGGGGACCTCTTTCAGCGACCCCCCCGCAAACGGGGACCACTTTTGGCTACCCCCCCCACCAAACGGAGGGGGGTATACCTGTCGACCCCCCCCCCAAACGGGGGAACATTCGCGTATTGTGGTCGGAGCACCGTTACGCAATGCCAAGAAGAGGAGCCCCCTAGCGGCTTACTCTTCTTCTAATATATAGGAGAAAATCATGCACTCCTGATTTTAGTTTCACAATTAGCAATTACAATAAATACTGCCGTTCTTTTGTCTCAGAAACCTCAAATGTTGGGGAGTTGAAAATAGTCAAATGCTAAATTCACAGTACAGCAGAACTATATGTTCTATGAAAAACAAACAAAACAAACGAAACATTGAACACATATATTTCAAACACTACGGCGGTATTATCCCCCTTTTAAGGGGTAACTTGTTCAGTTTATGACCGCCAGCAGCTCGGAGATCATGAGATTACATGTGCCTGATATTAACTTTTCAACTACGACATGTTGTATGCATGCAAAAAGCTAGCGCTCTCTGAAGAAGTGCAAACCCAGAGGTATACTCCCTTAATCAACACTGTCGAAAATCGAAATTCAACGAAATTATTGTTTTTAAAAATATCCTGTTGTAAAAGCTAGAAAGAAGAGAAGATAAAATCTACGAAGAGAAAAGGAGTAGTCTAGTTGTAGTTTGTAGAAGTATACGTTGTGCCAGTTTCTATTCTATAGTACATATCCAGATCGACCTCTTATTCCTGAGATCGTCAGTAAAGATGTCACAAATCACACTCGTCGTTCAACTTATGCATTCCTGTAGCACATCTGTGATGAACTAATCCTTGGCCATAATCACACACAATAACTGATCCCAGAACCGTCGGCAATTTATATTTATATACACATTTATATACAACCGTTTATATACACCGTTTATATGCAAATTAGTTGCATGACGAACTGTGCCAATTGGAGTATTGCATCAGATCACAGACAGATTCACGAAACCACATGAATCACATGACATTTCTCCCATCTCAGATTGGAACAACCCCGAGGAAACACTGAAGGTTCTGCGACAATTTGTTAGTTTATTATCATGAATTACGTTACAAGCACGCAATGAGTTTTATGCGCAGCTCCATAACAACGATGGAGTCCCTTTGAGAATTGGGAATCGACTAAAATTAATTTTCTTACTAGTGGCCATAATCAAAAAATACTTAACCAAAAACACACTACTCATATGCTTTCATTCAAAAATCTTGCATAAAAGGGCCCTTTGACCAAGGACGCTCCTATGCCTGGACTTTCTTCAAGAGACAGAGTCGGCGCTCCTGTTGATGGACACGAACTGCTTTTCAAGTATCAGGAACCTAACAAAATTATAATTTCCCGACCACTCTTCGTAAAAATGTAGGATGTGCTCTTCAACTAGTTATTCTCTAGTCAAGATTGTTTTTATCTGCCTTTACAATGTTCAAAAAACGTATGGAGCTGCGTATCGTTAACTAAACAATTACTACTAATAGTTCGCTTGAAAGTAAAGTTCGTTCTTTGGTTATTGTTTTTGTCGTGTTCTCTTAGAGCTTCTAGATGGTAATTGATTTCATTTCGACTGCAATCTTCGGTTAAACCCTGCAAGCAAACAACAAATCAACAAACAACTACCTAATATAAGCTTTTTGGTTAATTACTAAATACATTACATTATTAATAACGGCATTAACCTGTTAGACTCAAACTGTTACTCAACACATTTCAAGCAAGAATAACAAGTAGGCCCAAAAATGGGCAATATTCCTGCATAGATCTGTTAGTTTTCTACTGCGAAGATTGTCTTCGTTCCCAACCTCAATTCAAAGTTTAGAAGTTGATGTAAAATACGATAATTGGTTCTACAGCAAAACATATTTCCTAAAAATGAAGAGGCAGTCAAATATTTTCAGCACTTAATTTCTATCATTAATTCTGAGGCCGATGTTATCAACACCCAAACCCTGGTTAAGTCGCAAACCCGGGTTAACTTCGCGTGTTAAAGATAGCCAAGTTAACCCAGGTTTGCGAGATAACCCGGGTTTAGACGTTGATAACATTGGTCCCAGGTATTCATTATTTGCTTACTGTTCCTTAAAATAAACAGTCTATGCCTAAAATCAACTAAAATGCATTGTATTGCACTATCGAACCAAACTTGTGATGCACAGTGCAAGCAATAAAGGATTACCCACCTAACGTACTTGTGTGTAGCTGCCAAGCTACAATGGTGCTCAAAAATGTGCAATCGTTTTGATTGCTGACAGCCGAAGACTGCGTGAGAGCAGTCAGTTCTCTTGCTTAAATACTTGCTTGCTAACCTAATTTGCATAATCCAGACACAAAAAATCAGCCCTAATCTAGCCCTGTGTTGAAGATAGGGCTTCCATGTGGAGAAATGAGTCACTATGTGCTAAAGATATCATTTTCTTTTTAAGCATTCCGGCTCCAGCAGGAATAAAAAATATGTCAGGTTGGCTTAATCCTCTCGCCTCTTAAGGTGGTGATTCCTTTTGGGCACATATTGTTGGTTGGCGGCGTAAATCAAGATGAAATTTGAGGAAAATTTCCGAAATACGTTCTTTTAGCGTTCTAACACCCTCCGAGCAGTCCCGATTCAAAAATTCGAGATTTCCGTTCAGGACGGTATTTCCCAATTTCTGAAAGTATGACAGCAGCTATACAGTTGTGACAATATTCATTCGAAAGCTCTCGTTAAGCTTCATATTTTTGCTTTTTAAAGCAACGTTCTAGCTTTTCTCTACCGTGAGCTTAGCCGATTTTCCTGTTTTGGCGTCGAAAACTTGTCATTTTTGCAGAAATCAAATAATCCATCATTTCTTGAACTGTGCATGCCGTAAAATCAAACTAAGGGCGGCGACCTGAAGGTATCATAGGGGCAAATTATCCGACGCTACGTCTTCCAACAGCCATCCCGCAGGCTGCTATCATAAAAAATGTAGTTTTTGCAAAAACACGACCAATTTTTTTCCAAAGATTGTGGAGCATTCACCATGCTAGCTGGAGGGCTGCTACTGAACAGATGTTTTCTGAACAAATATACCCAGGAACGTTTTTTTAGTTTCCCCGATTACTACTTTCTAGCTAAAGTAATCCTTGACAAATTTGGAAAAAGTAGGCAAAATACAGGTTACGCACACATTTCAGCTTATTTCTCTATTAATGAAGAGCGATTTCACAATAAATAAAAAAATCGTCCCCTGCTATTTGATGGATGTATCGATATCGAATGATATAACCGATGTCTCGCGAAAATATTTACTTGAGTCTGCAAAAAATTTGGAAAATTATACTTCTTCTAAAATGTGTAAAAAATACTTTTGAAAAGCAACATTAGTTTCATGGTATGCATTAAAAAGAGAAAATGTCAATTTTCTGTCAAAATGTCAATCACCAGCTTAAACCAACAACAGACATCCGGCAATTTTTTCTTTTCAAAGCTACCATAATATACAGTTATTTGTTTGCTGCATTAGACAATGTGCATGTGCATAGACTACGCTGTGTTGGTCAAAAAGACTCAACGATTAAGTTGCCAGGGTGAAAGATCAAAACCTGTTAAAATCACGATGGATGATGGTAACTCATTTCCAAGGGTCCTAGGAGGAGCATATACATCATATTAATTCAGCACAAAACCTACGGCAACAACAACTTTTGTACCAGAGTGAGGCGACGTCTCAGTGTGCTGGTCCAATGATTTAGCCTAATACGGTTGGAATCGCAACAGTTGAATTCGAACTGCCCTCCCAAGTTCTTCCTTTGAATGACCATGACTATATTCTCTTCCGTAACCCACAAGAAGGCACAACAAGTAAACTAAAAAAATAAATTAGTCTTGCTGGATCTGCAACATTACGACAGGGTATTCCCTATTGCTATGTTTTTGAAGTAGGGCATAAATGGAGTTTGTAGTTTTAATTAATGTTTAAGCTTTTCTGGGAAAGGTCGGGCTGACTTTGAATATAGTGTCCGCAACCCTCTGTTAATTAGTCAGTTGAGTTGACATGTCATTTGTGGCTTTCAGCTTCCTCATTCGACCTATCAACAACATTTTTTGATTTGTTGATTTGATGCAGTCGTGAGATTCTGTGCCCTAAGCTCACTGATAAAAGAGCCCTTGGGGAAATCGGGAAAGTTTGTAGCTCCGAAAAATATTATTTTCACTTAAAATGTTCATTTATTTCAGTACATAGGTTAATGAAATTCAAACAGTAGGGGTTCCTGTCCAATGCTTTACAGCATTCCAAAGTCACGTTTTTGAAGCAGTATGAGTTCAGCATTTCTATAATGAGAGTTAAAACAGGAACTAACACAAAAGTCTAAAATAATCTCAAAACGGTAACGGTGACCGAACCCAGTAAGCAAGCAGCACTTTCTTTTCAACTAGGAAAGTTTACTGTATTGTGTACGAGGTGTTATATACTGTGCAGTAGCTGATGTCAGCTTAGTCTCACTTTCCAACCTACATACGTGTCTCACTTTCCAACCTAACTGTCTCACTTTATAACTTAATGTCTCACTTTACAACCTTAACGTTTACAACCTTTATACTTCAATTTTTTCATTTAATAAAATCAGTCAATTTTGTGCATAACAATTGTTTGAGGCGACGATTTTAACGTACACAGGTTCTTATTAATATTGATTTTAAGCTGATGTAAACTTTAAACTGAATGAAATTAAAGTTTATGAAGACGCCATATTATTATGTATGAGATAGTCTGTCTGTCCACAGTATGGCTGAGGCATTCCGTGTAAAGTATGCCATTTATTCTAAAGGTTAAAATATTTACGTCAAGAAAATGAAGTAAACGCTGGCCAGCAGGCGGATCCACGAAGGATACAAGGCATTAATCATAAAGAAATAATAAAAAACGCCTGCCTGCAGACACTAAGGCCTTAGTCAGAACAGGAGAGAGCCAATGGGCGCTGTGATCTGACTGACAGATAGACAGATAGAGCCGAGATGGCTGTCCTTTTTTGGGCAACCAGGCAGGAGTTCCAGAGATTAGTTCTCTCTGGGTAAGAGCGCTCACAGTGCCCATTGGCTTTCTCCTGTTAGGGCAGGCAGGCGTTTTTCATTACTTCTTTATAAAGGTTAAAATATTGCAATACATTATGGTATTGCAAATCCGGACAGTGTTTTATTTTACCAAGGCGAAAGTTAGAAATGATTCCGTTATTTCAACTGCGGCACTTGCTCTAATCTGGAGCGCCAAAATCCAGAATTTGGTCCACTCCCTTCAGTGCCAGTCCATGGTTGATATTTCAATGTGGATCCGGAAAATCCGAAAAACCATCATTTTTGCACTGGAATGCGTCAATAGGTCATTGTGTTACACAGTAAAATCAGTTGTAGTACATAATTTCCTAATTCTCTACATGCCTCTTTTGGCGATAATTTTGTCACCAATACATAAACTAGAATTTATTGTAATTTTATAATTTTACTATAAGGCTAATGCTAATCAATAAGCTTTACTTTAAATTACTTTAGTTATTTTAAACGAACGTAGCTTTAACATAAAATTAATTTAAATGCAAATTTTAATTTAGTTGAAGTAAAAATTTACTAAACATAAACTGATGATTATTTTGCTGAAGTTAATTGATTAGCTTAATCAAAACTCAACTAAATCTATATATTTGTTTAAAGTTGAGCTGAGTTTCATTATATGCCTAAGTTAATGATAAATGAAATAATTAAAATGCAAATAATTAGAATGCTGCAGTTTTTCCCTAATGACAAATCTCAGCGATTTTCAGTGTTTTGTATGTGTTCTCTGTTTTTTTGTTTTTGTCTTTATTTTATTTCTTTTACTGATACGCCATGGCTAATGATCAGGCAGTTCATCTAACTTACGATTTCCCAACAGATGCTACTTACTGGCACATGCTTCAGATTTTGAAAACCGGGAAAGGAACTACACTTCCTGGAGTTAGTTCCAACCTCAAATCCAGTATTCCCTCCAAATATGCTATTCTCAACGTCAATCGCCAAGAAATAATAGTTGTGCGAACATCACAGAAGCGACTTCTCCGGTGAGAAGCACTCACTGAGGTAAGTCACCTATCTTAAACGGTAGTATAAGTGGGGTGTACCAAATTTTACTTTATATTTTGCACTTTACTTTCCATTTAAAAAAACTAAAAATTCCCCAAATCTTGAACTTCTATGCGTACGTAAAGTAATGTCTTCGTTTAACGGGCCAGTGCAGGCATTTTTCATTTTCAACGACTATCACTTTAGATTACTCAGTGAAATGTAGAGTGAATAAAAAGTCAATGAAAAGTACGGAAAAATCCCTAGAAAATGCCCTGCGCAATCCAGTGCACAATCATTCGTGTCCTTAGCATCTAAGCTTAACTCTGGCTTACCTAGTCTGCTTAGTTTAACTAACGTGCTTTCTAACAAAGGGAGATTCCACTAAATTTTCAATTTTGAAAGGTTTTTTGAAAAATGGCTTTACAAATGCTTTTTATAGGATACTTTATGTGCTAAGCGTATTGTGTGTGCTAAACGTGTGCTACCTGATCTGCTTATTAACCTAGCCTGCTTAATACTTAACCTTTTTTCTAGGCGCTACAACAGTATGAAGGATCGCATCAAGCACGGAGGAAGAAGGGTGTCTTCAAAAAAGATAGGTTCTTGGTTTTATGTAACTTTTGTAGAATTGAAAGTTTTAGATTGAGATTGTACTGGTTTAGGGGGTCAATAAGAAAAAAGTTCAAAAAATAACTTGATTTAATTTCAATATTGATTAAGGTAGGATTCACGCAAGTTGACTTACCAGATGCCAGAGTTTAGAAACAAAGTGGCTCATTACTCTTTTCGGGCAGAATTGACATTAAAAGACTGCCTACGGGGAAGTGTGGGATTACGGCTGCTTTAAGACGCATATGGTACATTATTGAAATTTTCCTTTGGATGGTAGAGGTCAGGATAAATACAGTATGCAGTGAGGGTAGGTTGGGAGTTCAATCTTCTAGTCGGACTTAAAATTAAAATAAATTCTTTGCGTCTTTTTTCCTGCTGTTTCTGTTTCAGTCAAATCGGTGACTCCAAAATTGCACAATGGGGAGTCTCCGGCAACCTGCTGGCTCCTGTGCCGACAAACGTCAAAATCACTAACCCCTGGGCCAGGATTTACTGATCAGTCCGCTTCAGGAGGCCACGCATTTGCAGCCATTACGACAAAAGCTAAGGTATCAACCACTTTTCTTTATAAATTTTAATGAATTCTAGTTATAGTTACAAGCAATAGGCATGGAGGGTGGAAGAGGTCCCTTAGTGTCTATTGTGGCATGACTTTATGGTCAGTATATATTTATTTATTTTTGAGTTACTATATAACGCACCTGAACACTTGGTTGACTGCGGAGGAATGCAGAGGTACTCCGCTTTCGCAACTCACAACATGAAACTTCAAAATTGTCTGTTGCCTGCCGGCGGCAAACTTGTTTAGAACATAGGCATGGCGCTGTGGTGCCAAGAAGACATCCCCCCATAATTGTTCTGTACTTATCCGAGATTTTCAAGGAGTTGGCCAGTCAAGGGAATAAACCCCTTTGAACGGAGCTGACGGGTGGTCAGGATCCGAGTGAGTGTATCGTGACCACTTCTGCCCCGGCAGTAGCCTTGCCTATGCCTCGGAGTAATTGCATTTGCAATTATTCAACGCCAGACTATGGACCCTGAGTAAAATAAGTCTGGCGTTACCCCTCATCGCCCCAGCAACTGGGGTGTGGCACTAAAGGAAAAAAACAACAGTATCGCAACCAGTCCGGTCATCCAGGAATAAACAGCACCTGGAAAATTTGACCCAAACTTACCCTGTGTCCCAAGGAAGCTAGTTATGGACTATATATCGAAGTGCGATATTTGCTGTTCGAAAAGGCCCATTCCACAGCCACCAGCTGGAATGCCCATATCTGTTAAAGGAGTTTGGAAACGATTCAGGCGGACCTGTAATGACATGAAGTCTAATCCTGACGGCGAGTTTTCCTGGATTTTGCACTTCAATGATTACATCACAAAGTACACTGTAGCGTATCCGCTGAAAACCAAAGAATGCAAAGTGGTCAGTGACTTGACCAGAAATTTGTT
>JASAND010003337.1:0-34529 GCA_030248195.1 Trissonchulus latispiculum | reverse complement strand
GAACAATCAAGCCAGTTTTTAGACATTTCTCCTGGCACAAAAATCTCGCACTGACAGCCTAAGGTGATTTAACAGCCCTAGTTTAACAGCCTTCCAGGTGTAAAATATCAGCTCAATTACCTAATTTGCATAACGAAGATGAATAATGTAACAGATTTGTAAGAAATTTTACCAGGTACGCCAATCACTAAAACATTCCCGCAGGCTTTGTTCTTGTTTCAGAACCAATCTGTTCAACCTTTGCCATATGTTTTGAATGCACTCTTTGCTCTAGAAAGGTCTTATTTTCTCTTGAAATATAGACCACAGAAATTAGGTTTTAACCTGATTTTCTTATATATAAGACACCAAAATTTGGAAATTGAACACCAAAGTAGTCAGTTATTCAACGATTTGCCTGCTGTGGATCATCTTTGCTGAGAATACTCCCACATTCCCCTGATCATTGCCAATCAACAACGAATGTAAGTATATTGCTTGGTTTATTCATTGATTAGTAGAAAGTTTTTGATATATCTGTTTGTGTAGTTTTTTGCTGAACAATTATTGAACTATTAAAGTTAAACTAATTTGCATAATGCATATTTGTATGAAGGCTGTAACTACCCATTCGATACATATAGATATTTTGGATTAAATAATTTAAGACTTCATTCCAGAACGTTCTGGAAACTTCTGGAATGTTTCAGTAAAGTCATCAACCAATCAAATCACTAGATCAGTCACGTGATAAATTTTTAACCAATCAAATTTATTCTTTCTCTCTTGGAAAAGAATATAAGGAAAAACTTTTCGGTTTTCCTTCAGCCATGATTTATCTTTGGTGGGTAACACACTTGTTTATTGAGGCATAGCTCATGCTGCTGATTTTGTTTCATTGATTTGCAATCAGTAAGTATTAATCTATTGTCATAAGTAGTATAAAAACGGGGGTTCTGGTATTTTTCATTTAACGTAAAAGGAAAGTAGTATAAAGATGGAGGTTCTGGATTTAACTATTTAATTTAAAACAAAAGTAGTATAAAATTAGATGTTTTGTCACAGTTTAGCAGTTGATTGTCATTCATCCCTTCAACTTTCAGCTCAAATAATGGTTTGGTCCTGTTGTGGAAAATCCTTCCAAAGCCAGCCAGCTCTTAGACGCCATACTGCCACTGTTCATTATCGAAGTCAGTACGTATGCAGTCAGTGTGCACGAGTGTTATCAAGAAGAGACGCACTGAAGCGGCACATGAAGCTTCATCAACGAGAAAAAGCTCGGATCGACTCGGAACCGGAATTCAAACGACAAGCAGTTGACCCGGCTGAATCAAATGATACAGAAGCCTTCAAACAATAATGAAGATAGTGGCTCATTACAACCACCAGATCAGGATTTGACGGAGTCAGATGTGGAGTTACTGGAAATTCCAATGACTGAGTCTGACGAGGAGTTTCTGGAATGGAAATGCCAGACTATGGTATTACACCACTTCCTAAAGCGCTGAATGGATGGCTGCGTGGTTATCAAATAAAACCACAGCATTTTGTGGGGCCACTTGGCCTTTTGTATTTTTAGCTAAGTTTTAGTTGCTTTAGTTCGGTAAGTAGAGACTTAAGGCCTAGGTTTGGGGTAACTTAGTTGGGAGTGAGTTAAGTTTCGCGGTTGTTTGGTATATTCTTATTGGTGAGGCTTGTCGAGGTCGGCTTGGAACTATCTCCAAGTCTATCCAGCCTCAAGCGCACAGCACCCCAGTAAAGGTCTTTGGTCGCCCATCATCCAACCTTTGGGGCCAAAATTTTACACTATTATGTACTCATGCTATCGTCGAGATTGAGAACTATTTATTGTAATATTACGCTATTACGCTAATTATTTCATGCCTTATCTTTATAATTGAATGGATCCCCATACTAAATATTATATGCGTTGGCAGAAAAGATGAAAAGCTTTAGTATTCTAAGAACATTCCTAAAAGCAAAATTGTCGGGTCTGAGTAAAATCCGGGGCGCACCTGGGTAAAGTCAGGCCCCTCATTACATAGGAGACTGAAACTGGGTAAAATCCGACCCCGTCTGTAAGAAAACCAGTTTTATGTATATAGAACGGGTGATTGAAGTGTGCACTTTGTAAATGCTGGGTCTTATTAAACAACACGTGAATTCAAAGAACGATTATGCATTCATGCTGAGTTACAAGTTTCAAAGGGTCACCGCCTTTATAAAAGATTAAGAACAATGAATTAACTTCAATTGATGAGGATAGACAAAAGCAATGCATAATGAGTTTTGTACTGTTAAAATGGGCAACTTAAAGAAAGAAACGATTTTGCTGAACTTGAAAAATAAGTTTTCTGTGGGAACCTAAAACTATGTATATAAGGGTTTTCTGGGTCGCTCAATACAAATTCGAAGTCGGTTTTTCGATAGTAATTAAAGTTAATTCAGTATAAACTAAAGTTTTGCATCGTAGATAAAATTTTAACTTAGTAAATTAATTAAACTTTAAGTAATTTCGGGGTCGCAGAACACAACTTTGAAGTCCGTTTTTCGATTCAGCTTTGGTCAAGTAGTAAAAATTTTGAGTAGGATGATAAGCGAGACAAGACCCGTTGAAATGGTTTTTCTGTTATGAAGTTGGTTTTAATTATCTCATGGTATTGAAGTAATGATAAAATAGATGGATCGGTGTAGCAATAAATTGAAAATGTGAGTTCAAAGTATTTCCATTATTAAGCCATAATAACATTTCGCTTTAAACTATTGCAATGGGCCAGGCAGGATTTTAGTTTGAACTATCAGCCCTATAAGGCAGGTTAGCCGGGCCGCGTAAGGTTTTATACACACCCAAAAAATCGAATTTACGAAATCAAAAAGTTTTGCGATATTTGAACTCAGCGTGGTGGAAAACATACCCATACCAAATTTAAGCTCATTTGGTCAAGTTTTGCGGAATCTGAGTCTGGGGGGTTTATCATGAAAAGATCCAGACCCGAAATTGTTTTATTTTTTACATATTTCATTCGTTCTAACACTAATTTACAAGCAAGGCATATTTCAAGGTTGTTTCAGTTAAAATGAGCTACTTGCGAGCTTTCAAAAAATATAAACATGTCTATAGATTGAACCTACGCAGCGACGGTAAAGTTATTTTAAAATTCTATTACTTAATTACATACGAATATCAAAATGTCAAAGCAGCACCTCTAATAGTTACAAATTTCATCTTTAACTCTTTACACACAGTCTGCAATTGTGTTTGTTAGACCAACTCTACAATCCATTGTCTACATACATTCATACTACACACGTTTTGCTCACGTTAATACACAAAGGTCAAATGATGTAAAGGTCATACAAAGGCTCACAAAGGAAAATTTACTATTGAACTTTAACCCTTTGTTTGCATTAATTTATGCCATCTGAAATCTTTAGTAATTTATTGCAAAATATATAACTCGCTCATATCACAATGGGGCCGGATTTTGTTTGGGCCGGGGCCGGATTTTACCCTGACCCAAATTATCAGCATTATTCGCAATGGGAAACTCTTAGTCAGTTTTCTATGAGTGACCTGGAGCCCGACATTGAAGCAAACATTAAATGGTACAGAAACGGATCTTTGGAGAGAGCTACCACTATCTCCGAAGAGGAATTCATCGAAGCTTCGGATCAAAGCATTCATTCCGTTACAAATACCAGTGCTGGATTTGTAACAACACCACTTCCACAGTCATGCAATGCCGGTCGTCAACAGGATCAAGTGAGATCTTAAGTTGAAATAGTAAACGTTCCATAGTATTTATGAGTGTTGTACATATTGTATCTTTCTGTCTTTAAATGCATGGGACAAAATTTGAATTTTGTTACTGTAACTTAAGTTGCCAATTTACAGTTGACCACATTCCAAAACGTTAATCTTTCAGAATGCTGCCCTGCTTTTAAAATCAGTAACAAATTAACAAACAAAGCTAATTTTTACTGAAACTGAGACGAGGCATGAAAGTGTGTGCTATGTAAAAAGTCAACAATTTCAAATGCCGAAAAGTGCCATAAATTGAGTACATCTAACGCTTTTCTTTTGCCCAACCCTAACCTTTTGATTTTTGTCTCATACCTTTAGAATTTTAAAAAGTTTAAAATTGTAAAAGGATCAAAACTTTTGTCCTCGATTTTGCTGAAAACTTACATGCAGGGGTTTCTTTTCGTTGAGGACGAAGATGGTGTTTTCTCTCGATTAACCCACCCCACCGCTCAAAATCCTTAAAACTTGACCATTTGAGCTAAACTTTGATATAGGTATGTATGGTTTCGACTACGCTGGGTGTAAATATCACAACATCTTTGGATTTTGCGAAATTCGATTTTTTTTCAAATACCAAGGGCGAAAAAGACAAAACTGAATTTTTTTGATATTGCTGACAAGTTGTATATATGTCGTTGCAAGATAGTAAAATTGGCAAGATAGGTATCTTGCTAAGACTGTGGCAAGATAGTTATCTCGCCAAAATTTTAGCAAGATAGTTATCTTGCCACGAAATTTAGCAAGATTACTATAATATTACCAGAATTGTTGGCAAGACAGTAATCTAGTTATAGTTTCAGTATGAAAGGTGTTTTCAATTTGGAAACAAAGACAGCCATTAATTACCGGTTGTATGCATTTCAATGAGTTTAATGCAGGGGGACTTTCGCAAAAATTTAAAACTAACCATTGCTCTCTGTATCACTGTTGAAATAATATTTGTAATAGAATATGCTAGTTAGAAATTGAATGGAAAATAAATAATAATATATTATAGATATATATAAAAATATGTACATAGTGGTTTTCGGGGTTGCAAAACCCGAATCTGAAATCCATGTTTCGATTCATTTTTTGTTAGCATTGTATGCAGTATAAGCTTACATCTTCAGCTTATAATTTTACCTTATATTGAGCTAATCAAAACGTGAAGCGACAAACGGAGCTCAGATTCGTGCAAACCAAAACCCTTGCCAATCGAAAAAATAGAATTCCGTGAAATCGAAAAGTTTTGCAACTTTTGAACTACCAATGTTAGCTAATTTGGTCAATTTTCAAGGATTTTGTGGGATTATCGAGACAAGACCCTGAAGGCGATAATAAGGCAGACGCACACATGTGCGCAACTTTCGCAATACCTAACCGATTTGAATGAAATTTGATATGGATGCATTTTAATACATTTCTGATACATCTGCAATTAAATTATAAAATTTTAACTCTTTAAGTTTTCTAAGGGGGACAAGGAGAACCAAAAAATGTTTGTCTACAATTTTGCTACAAGGCTGTATACATTTTCTGGGTCGCTGAGTACAAATCTGGAAACTGTTTTTCCATGCAGTTAGATGTAAACTAAAATTTTAAGTTTAACGATGTAGCAACAACAACAACACGTGAACTAAAAGCTGCATCGAACAATCGAATCGATTTCAAATCTGGAGTCCCAGAAAACTCCTATATTCATAGCATGCGTAGTTCATTGTAGTGTAATTGTAGTTTCATAACTTTATTTCATCATGGGTGGCATGTATGGTGAGGATAGAAAACTTGAAGACCAGAATCCTATTTCAGAATATTTGACTCGCCGATTTCGTACTTGAATCAATTAAATTTTTGATCAAGCTGTGTTGAAACTTCTCACAATGTATTATCACACAAAATTACATTTTTTCAAAGCAGACTTTGCAAGAGTTCATTTTTGTGGTCGCAGAACACACATCTGAAATATGTTGTTCGATCTTTGCGTTAGCTCAGTACAAATTTAAATCTTGAGGTTGCAACTTTCGCGTGTCTAGAGCAAACAAATTTAACCAAAAACAGATTTTAGATTAGTGCTCTGAAAATCCTACATACAACCTTAGGATAATCTGATGCATAACTTTTTTCGTTTCCTCATGCTAATCTTAAAAATTTCGCGAAACCAGAAAAATTGCAGTATTTGAACTCTATTCGAAAACTTACCGTGTCAAATTTCAGCTCATTTGGACAAGTCTTGACGAATCTAGACCTGGGAGGGAATCGTCTTAGCTAGACCCCTTGAGTCCAGGCGTCTATTTCTATAACCTGATCCAATCTAATCGAAATGCATTTTATGTGGCCTGCACATGGGTGGGTGTGCTAAACATTACAAGCATTACTTCCTCTCCAAATTAGCTAGCCCCTAAGCACAGATTGTATTACAGATTTCGGCATGGGTTCGGGCCTGGGCCTCTCGGACCTTCGATTTTGACTCGAGCCCAACTTTAGGCTTAATTGCCTCCAGCCTGGAGGGCATATTTCTTGATGTTACAAGTCTAGAAACTTAAGCTCCAAAGTTTTGTCGGTGCAAGAATTCGTGTAATCAGCCGTCCCAGAAAAACTCAGTTGGTTATGATAAGATGTCAATGACTGAATTGAAATACTTGTATACATGGTGCTCATTTGTTTGTTTAGGACGAGGTTGTGAAGAGTACTATAGCGCAGATGTCTGAACTATTTGGTGGCCAGTTTCCTCATTTGCGAGAGCTACTATGGATCCTGATGGAAGCTATTAAGGACAACGCTTCACCCTCAACCGTCACCGTTCCAAATGCAGTTCCGACCCTGCAGCACAAAAAATTGGCTGAGAAATATCAATGTCCCTTTAGTCTCACGCTGCCTCAGTACTACTTCCGATCTATCCGACCTGATTATGGCACAATGGACATGTTCACTCCAGAAATGGTGGGGGCAATGCGCCAGTTGCCGAATGGCATTCAGCCAATCTTTGGGCTGGCCAAGAAGTACGAGAAGCGAGGCAACGAAAATTTTAAACCGGATGCTGGGATCAACAAACTTCTCAAGGATGTGATAGAGCATTGTGCGCATCCAACAGAAGATCTGTCTTCTTTATCTGTTTCGGGAAGAACCAAAGATGGAAAAGTTCAAAGCTTGGACCTGATTTTGGAGCCTCGTAAGTGTAGATTTACTTGGCTCTAAAGTCTGACCAAAAATTCTTGGAACCGAAATGTGAGCGGCTGTCCTGAGTTATCATTTGAAGGTAGCCTATACAATGTATATATTTTTCGAATCCTCAGGAACCCGAGGTTTCGAAAATCCGAAAAATTCCGAAATTCCGGATTTCATTCACGGAAAATTTAAAATTTTTAGTTTTTCGCCAAATTTTAATCGCAATTAAAATTTGGTTTACACAGTCGAATAGAGCTGGTCCCGCTACATATTTTTGCTCTTACAAGTTTTTCACGAAAATGCACCCAGTTTCCGGAATTCCGGGTTTTCAAAATTTCCGGATTTTAAAAATTTTCTCCAATACCCACAAGATGGGTATCATTCGAAAGCTCATATCGAGCTGAACAACTTTTGTAATAGAATGAACTCGTGAAAATGCACTCAATTCCCGGAATTCGCGAAAACCGGATTTTCCGGATTTTAAAAACTTTCTCCAATACCCACAATATGGGTATCATTCGAGAGCTCTTGATGAGCTGAACAAATCTTGTAATAGAACCAATGTCTGAAAATGCACCTAAATCCCGGAATTCACAAATTCGGATTTCACTCTAGCTTGGAAATTTTTCGTGAATTCCGAGAACTGGGCTCATTTCTGCAAGTTGGTTCTATTACAAGATTTCTTCAGCTCATCAAGTTCTCGAATGTTACCCATATTGTGGTATTGGAGAAAATTTTTTAAAAATCCGGAAAATCCGGTTTTCTCGAATTCCGGAATTGTGTGCATTTTCACGAGTTCGTTCTATTACAAACGTTGTTCAGCTCGATAAGGGCTTTCGAATGATACCCATCTTGAGGGTATTGGAGGAAATTTTTTAAAATCGGTAATTTTAGAAACCGGAATTCCGGAAATTGGGTGCATTTTCGTGAAAAGCTTCTAAGAGCAAAAATGTGTGGCGGGACCAGTCGAATTGACTGAACCAAATTTTGATTGCGATTAAAATTTCGCGAAAAACTAAGGATTTTAAATTTTCCGTGAATGAAATCCGGAATTTCGGATTTTTTCGAATTTTCGAAATCTCGGGTTCCTGAGGATTCGAAAAATATATACATTGTATAAGCTACCTTCAAATGATAACTCAGGACAGCCGCTCACATTTCGGTTCCAAGAATTTTTGGTCACACTTTAGTTCAATGTGTACTTAAATTTTAATGGAGTTTGAATAACGCAATAGACATACTTCTTAACATTAAGAAGACTTGAATAAATACATTTTTGAGGAACGGGATGAAATCGTAGAATGATTGCTTTTGAAAATTTTAATATGTTCCGCAACGTGCTCACTACGATACTTATAGGGCAGCTGAACACGAGACGCATTCAATGAATATTATCGTTCCTTTTATTTCAGATATCATTTTTATGGTTTGCTACTATTCTTTTCGCTCCCGCTGGTGGAATTGGGTACCATTTCTGCGAGTGTTTGATCATGCCAAGGATCTGTTGACGAAGCGGCTTCATCGAGCCCGAGTATACCAGAAAGCAGATAAAGTAAAGGAGGCAGCAGGGCAAATGGTTGCTACCGCCGCTGCTACTGCCACTGTAAATACTGCTGCACCTCCTTCTACTACCCCATATTCGTCAAATCCTTCAAATTCATTTGCTGCTGCTGCAGGTTCCTACAGTTCCCACTCCCAACCTTCACGTAGTAGTGCTCCTGGCCGCATTTGTCCGTCCCCACTGGGATGCCGTTCCCCCACTCATTTGGATGACTACGTAGCCAATTTCGAACACCTGAACAAATCTTCCAAATTTATACCTATATGAAAAATGTCTTGGGCTTTGCCACCCAGCAAAAATTTGGTATTAGCATAAAAAAGATTTTTTAGTAGGTGAGCACGGATCTGAAACCCGTTTTTCGATTCAGCTTTTCGTTAAAGGTTGACGGTTTGCCGTGTAGCTTATACCGTGACAAAGACATGCTGAATCGAAAAACGGATTTTAGATTAGTGTATACTAGTGATGTTTCAGCACCTGAAACTGAAACTGAAAATAGTAGAGCTCGACGCCTGAAACTGAAACTGGAAATGCAAACAATCGACGACTGAAACTGAAACTGAAACCGAAATCATTTTGATTTGCTGCCTGAAACTGAAATTCTGAAGCAAACAGGCCTGGAACTGAAACTGTAATAATGTTAGTCGACGAATGAATCAGAAAAAATTTTCAGCTCTTTACTAGGCCTGAAAGTATCAATCGATTTAGGTCTACGCTTATACTGAAAATTGCAATTTCAGACAACGCTTAGCCTGAAACTTGTAATTTCAGACTACGCTTAGCCGGAAAATACCATTTTCAGATGATGTGTTGTCTGAAATTAATATCAGCTCGAACATATGCATTTGAAACATTGCAAGCAATGCTGTGCAGTTGTACTGTATGTATCACAAAGTTTTTATCACACCATTTATAATTTCTAGTAGATTTATGTAGGTATACCTAGATACATTCCATTCTCGCAAAACTGATCATAGCAGACACAAATTTTACAGATGTTTTATTTATACATGAGCTAAACTGTTACTGCTGACTATTGAAGTTTTACTGATTATCCCGCAACTTACTAGAAATAATATGTTTTAAGACGTTCCATAAGGCTTAAAGTTAAAATCTTTGTAGTGAAAAATATAAAAATAAAATTTTAGTCTAGGCCTGAAACTGAAATTGAAAATAATTTGATTGATGCCTGAAATTGAAACTGAAATTGAATCTGAAATTCCGACGAGCGACCGCCTGAACCTGAAACTGAAAATCAAATAAAATGAGACCTGAAACTGAAACTGAATTCCCGACGAGCAACCGCCTGAAATTGAAACTGAAATTCCTCAATTCGTAGCCCTGAAACTGATACTGAAAACAAATGGACCGCCTGAAACATCACTAGTGTATACTAGAACCCCTGAAACCGCTGTAGAAAGTTTTCAGCAATATGAGTCAACAAGTTTTTCGGTTCTCTTTAGTGCCCCCTTACAAAACCGAAATATTTAAAATGAAATTGAATTGTTGAAAATTGAAATTTGAATGTTTCAGATTTTTGAAGTTATTAGCCTAGTGTGCTCCAATACAAACTCTTAAAGCTGTTGTTCAAAAAATTAACAATTATACGCAAAGCTCTAGAGACCCCTATTTTAACGACATAAGTCAAAATTCCCATTTCTCTTTTCCACTGTTAAATGTGATTGCGGTGAATTACGTAGGTTATGTGAAATGTTTTACCAATGTCCTGTTCCGGTGATTTGGTAATTGTATGCAGAAAATCTCCTCTCTCTAACGTGTGACGTGTTTGCGTTAAATTCAGTTTGCCATAAATAACCATTTTGGCTGATTTTAGCTAGGCTTAGGCAAGTAAAACTTCGTAGCTGTTGCGAAATGGCTTCCAGCACCAGACAGCATATCCTCAGTTTTCAGGCGATATGCAGCTTAAACTCTAAGGTCTAAGTGTCAGTCGTCTGTAACCGGCTGCTAAAGTTGTCCAATTTTGCTTAGGAGGACACTTCCTTGATATGATCCGAAAAATCAATTGAACTCGACTTCAGAATGTGTAGACTGACTGTTGAATCTGAATTTGACATGTATCAGCGCAGTTAGAACCACAATTTGCCAGAAATAGACATGCCTGCTAGATTTGAATTCCCATAAATGCGACTACGTAAACATAGTTTCGTTTAATCAGCTAACTTACATCCTTACGCGTACAAGAAGTATTCGAAATACTAAATTCATAATATCGTAAAGCTGATGGAATGTATGTGTTTGATTATGATGTAATTGCATGTCACCCCCACACTGTTACACAGAAACTGTATATAACAGTTGGTAGGTCATTAAATCCAAATTCCCTGCTAATTTGTTATATATAATAATCCCGATAAGCAACTAAACATAATACCTGATTTAGAAATAGATTGTACTAAATTAGAAACATACACAAATAGCTCATCCTTTCAAATTAATTAGGGTAGACAATTTCACTATGGTGGGGTACTGGGATCCAGATGTTGCTCCCTGGGTCATGTCCCTTATTTATTCTGCAGATTCTTTAATAAAATGTAGTTTTGATTCTTACTTGTAATTTTTGAAAAATTTGAATTTTGTTCTTTGAAAAAATAGATTAGATTTTTAGGACCGCTTAAGCGTCAGCTTTCACCTGATAAGCTAAATCCCAAATGATCACAAAAGGCTTGCAAAATAAGTTCATAATATGCGAACTACCCGGACCGAGTCATTGCTTTTGTAAGATATTTTACAATCAAAATTGTTTTAATTTTAAAACGGTTTTCAAGCTATTTGAATAATCTGCGTTACTACAACCAATTAAAAACAAATTTAAAATAAACTAGACGTAGGGTTTAGTTCGGTGTTGTTTTAATATGCACTACTTTAAAATGTCACTAAATTTAAATTTTCAAAATTTACATGCATATTCTTGACGTCGTGCCAGTGTTGACGTTTTGAACGTGTGACACAATTTTGAAAACATTAGACGTTTTGTCAATAGACGTTTTGTCGTTAGAGGTTTTGAATTTAGACGTTTTAAACGGACACCTCTAAACAGGCAAACTGAATTTAACGCAAATACGGCACACGTGTATAGAGAGAGGAAATTTTCTGCATACAATTACCAAATCACCGGAACAGAACATTGGTAAAACATTTCAGATTGCCTACGTAATTCACCGCAATCACATTTAACAGTGGAAAAGAGAAATGGGAATTTTGACTTATGTCGTTAAAATAGGGGTCTCTAGAGCTTTGCGCATAATTGTTAATTTTTTGAACAACAGCTTTAAGAGTTTGTATTGGAGCACACTATTCAAATTTCAAAATTTTAAATTTTTTCAGTTTTGTAAGGGGGCACTAAAAAGAACCGAAAAAACTTGTTGGCTCATATTGCTGAAAACTTCCTACAGATGTTTCAGGGTCGTAGTATACACTAATCTGAAATCCGTTTTTCGATTCAGCATGTCGTTGGCACGGTACAAGCTACACGGCAAACAGCCAACTTTTAACGAAAAGCTGAATCGAAAAACGGATTTCAGATCCGTGCTCACCCAGTACTCAAACATCTTTTCTATGCGAAAACCAAATTATTGCTGGGAGGCAAAGCCCAACAGATTCTTTATATAGGTGTAAATTTGGAAGATGGGTTCAGGTGTTCGAAATTGGCTACGTAGTCATCCAAATGAGTAGGAGAACGGCATCCCAGTGGGGACGGACAAATGCGGTAGTAGTAGAGGCGGCAGCAGTAGCAGTAGTAGAGGCGGCAGATGTTGTGGCTTTGGTGGAAGTGGCAGCCATTTGCCCTGCTGCCTCCTTCGCTTTGTCTGCTTTCTGGGATTCTCGGGCTAAATGAAACCGCTTCGTCAACATATCCTTGGCGTGATCAAACACTCGCAGAAATGGTACGTGTGTCTCCTTAGCGAACCAAGTCTTTGACCCAGATCTGGAACTGTTTGTTCCAGAAAGAGCAAGCAAAACTATGTATGGGTCACGAACATTTAGCTTTGAGTCACGCATGGTTCCACTAAAAAATTAACTTTTTTGTTGGTTCGCCAAAAGTCGCCTTGCGAACCAATTTTTGAGTTATTATTTAATTTTGTGTCAGCTAATAGTCCTTCAAGAGTACTCCATGAGTCACTCTTTAGAATTTAACGAAATTTCAAAGAAAAGCGGAATTTTTAATCATAATTACTAATAAAAAATGCTAACTCTAATTTGCGTAAAGCGTGAAATGGTCCGCTCACCTAACATGAGCAGTGCTGAGAATAAAATAGTGGTTATCCCAGGAAAACGCTAAACTTTGTTTTTCAATTTGCTACGTTTTAATTTGCAGTACCAGAGTCACCGTCGAATATACTCTCCTGGACCCAGCTTTAAATTGCACCACATGGTTGAAACTGAGTTGAAACTGCGTCCGCTCACCGAAAGTAGGGTGACTTTACTCCAAACTCCAGGTTATCCCAGGTTGTCCAGATGTTTTCAAATTGGGTAAAAAGCTATTTTTTTCCGAGAAAACGAAAGTTGTGGGTTTCTGAATGAAATGGAATGGAATGGAAATTAGAGTTAGCATTTTTTATTCGTAATTCTAATTAAAAACTTCCGCTTTTCTTTGAAATTTCGTTAAATTTTAAAGAGTGACTCATGGAGTACTCTTGAAGGACTATCAGCTGACACAAAATTAACAAATAACTCGAAAATTGGTTCGGTAGGCAACTTTTGGCGAACCAACAAAAAAGTTAATTTTTTAGTGGAACCATGCGTGACTCAAAGCTAAATGTTCGTGACCCATACATAGTTTTGCTTGCTCTTTCTGGATCAAACAGTTCCAGATCCAGACTTGGCAATCTCTACATGTACAAAAATTCAAATTTGTTTCAACCATGTGGTGCAATTTAATGCTGGGTCCAGGAGAGTATATCCGACGGTGACTCTGGTACTGCAAATTAAAACGTAGCAAATTGAAAAACAAAGGTTAGCGTTTTCCTGGGATAACCACTATTTTATTCTCAGCACTGCTCATGTTAGGTGAGCGGACCATTTCACGCTTTGCACAGATTAGAGTTAGCATTTTTTATTAGTAATTCTGATTAAAAATTCCGCTTTTCTTTGAAATTTCGTTAAATTCTAAAGAGTGACTCATAGAGTACTCTTGAAGGACTATCAGCTGACACAAAATTAACTAATAACTCAAAAATTGATTCGCTAGGCGACTTTTGGCGAACCAACAAAAAAGTTATTTTTTCAGTGGAACCATGCATGACTCAAAGCTAAATGTTCGTGACTCATACATAGTTTTGCTTGCTCTTCCTGGATTAAACAGTTCCAGCACTGGATCAAAGAGTTGGTTCGCTAAAGAGATACACGTAGAAATGGTACCCAATTCCACCAGTGGGATGGAACAGGATAGTAGCAAACCATAAATTTTAGCGCATTCATTTTAGCCAATTTCTCCGTTGCGAAGAGCGATTTCATAACAACTAAAAGGGGCAAAAAACGCATTTTATAAAGCTATCAAATCAAAAGATATAATCAATGTCTCTGGAAAAAATTACTTCCGCCTGCAAAAATCTGAGACCGCGATTTCTTCAAAAATCCTTTATAAATATTTGTGAATTTGTATCATTGTATTCATTAGAATGAGAAAATGTTAAGCCACATTTTGATACGGAAATGACTTCTTAACTACAAGTAATGAATAAGTAATCATTGTTCAAAGTTGATGTCACCAAAATGAATCACCACCTTAAACTACCCACTTAAAATTTCTCTGAACGTTTGGGTTTGTCGGTGTCAGTCATTAATAGGGTAGCGGTGGACCCATATATGTGTTTCACATATTTGTAATGGAAACTATACATGAGCCACTTGGATAAGTCCAATTCAGTAAACCCCACGTAGATGAGTTTATACAGCTCCACTGTTGGTCTTTTCAGTTTTACGGCCCACAAACTTTCGCCAATCACCTTATATCCACTGTATTCGTTCGTCCTTGTCAGTTTCGTTACTTTCTTTTCATCTATGACCAGTTTAATTTCGATATAGTTGCGTACGTTCTCCATTGTATTCCCAAACACACTGTTATTAAACAATTTAAATAGATCGTGTTCAAAGTTGTCCTTTGCCTTCTTCCTTTGTTCTGTATTGAACAGAATATAAGGAGCTATCCACTTTGATTGTATAAATGCTAAAGCACGATGTATTTCTGTCAGTTTCAATCTCAGCTCTAAATAGAGCTGAAGAGTTCGATAGTGCACAATGTAATGCTTCTTCTCATATATATATTTGGAGCAATCTTTCTGACTTTACCACTTTTAATTATTAACTATCCTTTGCCTCTCGAGAATAAGGAGATTTCCTGAGTAACTTCCATTTTTTCAACTGCCAAAGGAAGTCGTTATGTAGCTCGTGTAAAGATTCTGGATACTCTACTTCTAAGTATAACTGATGTAGGAGTCATCCGGGACGGTATCAACATTTATCTGCTCATAAACCCATTCAAGTCCCTTAAAGAAAGTGATTCAGCAATCGTCCATCCATGGAAATTATTTGCATCCAAATAGATTATCCATGAAGTTGATAAGCTGAGATCGTAATCAGGTACTAAAGGATTATTCGCTTTAGCATACCTGTGACAATTTCACAATTGACCGCGAATTCCACATTCAAGGAAGGTTACATATCAGGTATTGCAGCAATTCTAGTTCTACCCCAGTCATTTTTAAACAGGCATTCATGAAAATCACGGTGACGTGAACTAATGAGCAGGGTCCATCCCATAATTATATAGACAAAAGTATCTAAAATTTTCAAAAACATCTCCCAAAAGTAGTACGTTAGTTTCCAAGTATAAGTCGTGATAGAGTCCCATGGTTCCCATTTTAAATACAGTCAATACAGTCTGTGCATACAAAAAGTCGTCTTCTGAAATTAATTCACCTGTTAGAGTACTGGGAAATTCCTCTTTTGGTGGTAATGTTGTGTCATTGAGTCATTAAATGTGTTTCGTGCGAAAAAATAATGAAAAAAGAAAACGTTGTCTGATGAGGCTCTGTGGCGGAATCCGAAACAGTTATGTTGAATTAAATAGGTTTTTGTTTACTTTTATTGCATACACGCAGCTTCGTCAAAAAATATCTATCATGACTTCTACCAATCTGATTTTAAACAAAGTTCTATGTCATTCCTTTTTCCGCCAAAAACTAACCAAGTCAAGCTGACTAGTTCCTTTAACTGATTTAAAAGAAAGCCAACTAAGAAAGCTCACTAGAGCAAATTAAAGCTCATATTTCTTGAGATTGGATTGCATTATCCATAATCAAATATTGCTATCGTGGTAAGGTAAAATTAATGGCTCTATTAGTTTGAAAGGTATACCTTTCTAAATTACATGCTTCCAAATTTATTTCGGTCCTCTTGCTTATCCCATCGTTAGCAGCAATGCTTGGTAGACTGGGTCATAAGGCTCCATGTATATGATTAAAAAGATTCATTGTTTCACTTTACCTAAAACGTATTTGAAATCACATGACAAATGTTTTTTTACATTAAGTTTACAAATTTATTTCAGTTGTCCCATTGACTGGCTGAATGGCTAGTGCCAATGCCTAGCATAATAGGTTAGAAAACGTATATATCTATATAGAAAACGTATACGATATCGTATACACAAACGAAAGGTAATACAACTACAGCAGGATACAAGATTTATTGCTCCACTTAGTCTAAACGTATATTGAAACATTATTCTAACGTATTCGAACCTTTAAGAAAACGACGTTTGGCTCAGCAAGTTTCTACAGTTTGTTTATCTTTAACACACTGGGGATTTTTGTAAAAATTATAAGCCTATCTTTAACATATAAATTTGCTTCTGTGCCAGAACCCGCTTTTTTAGCTACTAATAGAAATTGAAATTAAATGTGATGCCGACTCTAATTCTGAGTTACCTGCTGAAGAAAATTGAACTGACAGGGAAAGTTCAGGACGAGAGGATAACATTCGTAGCGATGAAGGCTTAACAGATCAGGAATCGGCCAGTAATAGCTCTAACTGTCCTCAAAGCAGCAACAACCTCTTTTAAAATGAGGAAAATCCTGCCGGTTCTTACTGCAGCCATTCTGCTAATTCATTCGACCCACAGAGCCATGCTGGTTCTTTCGATTATACCTCTCACTATTATTGGAGCCAATACCATTCTTGGATTCAATACAAATGGTCTAGTTACATGAGTAAATTGTCCTGGAACATTAGTTGGTATATAACGAAATATGCATACCGTCAATGATCACTTGGCTAATATCTATCAAAAATGGAATTCAATCAAATGAAAGGTCCGCACAACTCGATAAATCAACAAATATACCGAATATTTCGCGCGAATGTTCTTTTCCGGCAAGGTGTCATGAAATGAATGATTTCATACAAATTCACTCTGAGCATAGATATCACGCACGATGCATAGACACATGGCTTGCTTTGACCGACAGATATCTCGTGTGCCACAACCACGTCATTCCTGGGAACGGAAATCTGGAACACTTCAATGAGGGACATTCTGACGAGAAGGAAGATGAGGGCTATGTTGCTGACGAGGAGCCAGATCTCGACTATTCATATGATTATTAACAGTATTACATAACAATTGGACTAATGCGAATTGTATTTGCGCTGAATAAATAGCATTACAAAATATTCTGTATTTAAAACTCATTGCTTCAACAAGTTTTATAGATTGTCTATCTTTAACACACGACATACTGGGGACTTTTGTAAATTATAAGCCTATCTTTAACATGAATTTGCTGCTGTGCCAGAACCAGCTCTTTAGCTACTACTTATATATAATGTGAAACATAGAAACTTGGATTTCTAGGCTGGTTCCAGTTTTGGGAATAAGGTCCAGTTTAGGCTTTGGGTGGAGTATCTGTTTATGCTTACACTTGTTTCACATGTTACTATCAAGTTGAAGCGAGTATTCATTACAGAAAAATTGCTTTAGAACACTTATTCACAGTTATTTGCATTAAAAAATAATAAAAAGAAATTTTGTATTAGAAAACAAAAATGTTTCCTAACTTTTGTTATTAAATCAATGGCATCATGTTGTGCTTAGGCTGAAATATTGGCAACACTGGCATTTGTCATCTATGCTGTACACTTTCGCCTGTAGACATATTCTGTACAGCACAAATTCTACCATCTGCCCAATGTCCACTAAATGTGTGTCCATTTTTGGTAAATTTTCAACCATCTTCGATTTCGCTCCTTTTCACATATATTGTTGTTTAAGGTGCTGGCATCGTTTACAGTATTTTGAAGGCAAACTTTATAGCAAATAATTTTCATGACCTGAAATATCGCTAGACGATCTTACTAGTGTTCCCAATCATGCTGACAAAACTTTTAATCGTTATGAAGACTTTTTATTTTGACTAAAATTCCATATTTGATGTAAAACGGTTATGTTGAGTTTTCAAGTTCAAGCGCTTTTCGAATTTATTTAACATTATTTATATAAGTAGACGCAATCCAGACTAGAAATTTAAAAATAAAAAAATTTTAAGTTTTTGATTTTTAAGCTCTTCGGTGAGCGGACAGCGTGCGTCAAAAGTTAAGTATTTTGCGGCCAACCTATGCAACGAAATTACCTGTATTGCATTTGAACATATTTATTCATGCCTTAATACCAACTTGTAGAATGAATTATGCTGATAATTAAGTAGATTTACGAAAAGCTGCCTCTTTGGCTGCAGGTCCACAGGCTCATACTCAAATTGCACACCCTTGATGGATCGGAACCGACGGCGAACTGATCGAAACAACCCAAAAATTAAACTTGACATGCAGGGCATATGTGGCTAACGTAGGCCTTTGCGTGAAAAAGGGCGAAATCTGTTGCGTAAAAGATTATGGTGGAGCCAGCTCCCCCCTTAAGCGCTCTTTGGATTCACTTTACCAAAGTTGAAAAAGGAGGATTCTGCACTAGTAGTCGTTTATGTGCTAAGGACTACCTATCCTCAACACATAATTGTGATCTGCATTCAAACTAATTATGAAGTAATATTGATTTTCAGTTCCGTTCTTTTAGTAATATATGTATGAATATCAATAAATATTCATTTATGTCCTATTAATATTTAGTTTGACAATTTTAACCAAATTAGGTAAATTCGATTCTACATCCCCCATGCAGACTAACTACGCATATTATGATTGCAATATGCTTTATTCAGATATATTGTGAAATATATTCCTATATACTCTAAAATCTTCTACTTAGATTAACACGAAATTGCTCGTCAGCGCGAACCATGAGTCTACGCACATTATTTGGAATCTATGCCCACACTCAATTCTAGTAAAGTCAAAATATTCATTGCATAAACTAGGACATTGTGTTAGAAAAGAAAAGTCAGCAAAGACATTTGGATGTTTGTTCTTTTAGAATTATAGATTGTGGGTTTCCCTCGAGGAATTTTCCAAATTTTCCAGATTTTCCATAGCACGGTAGATATAACCAAGCGCTCATCAACACTGGGAATGTGTCTGCGGATGCAAACCACATCCCATGACAGACGAATCCAGAAAGCCGCCCACTGATAACTATTCCACACCCAACTGTTGTAATCCATCATTGGTACAGTGGTCAGAGGTGCAGCGAGGTAATAATTTAAGGTAAAGGGATAACTAATAACAGGATAGTTGAACCTTCCCAAAACATGGTTTTCACGTATCTGGTTTCTGTATGCAGCGTTTACTATCATTGCAATGTGCAATGATTTAAATTTTAGGCATCATATCCACTAGCTACATTCTGGCGCCCTTGGTCATGCACTTAGTCATAGCCACGACGAGCCCCAGTTGGGGCATAATGTCCCCTTGAACCTGTTCCTCTCGGTGCCGATTGTAGCTTGCGTTTACAATGCTCCGGAAATTGTAACTCCCGTGACGCTCCTCATCTCACTGTGAGGTGTAATCGTCACTAGCCCCAGATATAATGGTTTCCTTGAACCGGCTCCATTTGGTACCGATTACAACTACCACCTGCATTCGGGGCATATTAATCACACTGATAATTTAAATTTTACAGTTGAACCATACCAGTCCCATCTCATTCCGAGTCTGTAACAGCTCGACAATGTTGCCCCATCCATCATCTTGGTTTGTGTAATAGTCATAATATGAATACTCACAATCCAAATTCTCCATATAATCTAGCCTGCCAGACTCACTATTATTGAAAATTGCAACATTGTCAGCAACGTGTTGATGTGACTGCGGATTGTCAGTATATCTTTACGTATATTGTCAGTATACTGTCAGTCAGTATCGGATATCCTTACAATATCGTGACGATCGGGAAAGGTTGGGAGGCGGAATACTATGGATTATTACAATGAATATAAATGGTAAATATGTTCTGTAAAATTACAAAAATCAGGCATTTTAGCATATAAATTCAAATGAAAGTTAAACAGATAAATTCTACTAAGTTCAAATTAAATAAGCAACAATAAGGCTACTTTCAAGGTATTCAGAAACACAAAGACCATTTTGTATTAAAACCTTTGCACAACCTCTTTTAACACTTCATTGCATTTACGATGGATATAACTACAATAACCATAACTTAATATGTATCATTTATCTCCAAGTACTTATGCTAGTCTTGTTCTGCAAAATGCTGTTAATTTCTCCACCATCACTTCTTTGACATTTCATCAAATCTTTATGTTGTGAACCTTCAAGCAGGGTATCCTTGTACAGTTGATGTATGATTCCTCCCGATACTATTTTTACAACTCTTTTCTCTCTCTTCCTCTTTTTTCCTCCAGTGTACAGTATACTGTGCATTTTCGATCTTAGAGTAGTAGCTGGAAAAAGCGGGTTCGGCTGGAAAAAGCGGGTTCGGCATTAGCAGTCGTATATTTGCTAAAGATCATGTATCTTTAACAAATATACCCTGCTCTTCATTCGAAATTATCTTGAATTAATATTGAATTTAAGCTTGTTCATACGTTCTGGGGCGTTGTTCTTATTTCAAATATATTTCTAATAAAATACTTAAATAAGTATACATACCTTTATCAGTTTAATTGGTTTTTGCAAATAGATCAAATATGGGACCATTTGATTATGGTTTAGATTATGACTTTGTGCGTCGAACAAGACTCCACTAATTTATTGTCTGCATTCTTGTAATACACAGTCAGTTTTTAGATGTGTACGTACATAATGACATAATTCTATGTGATTAGCAATAATGTACAATTAATGTATAATAGTACTTTATGTAGCCAAGTTTGTAATTAGGTCCTCTTCACTATTCAAATTTGAAAGCAATCATTATTTCTGAACTTTCACCAAATTCCAGCTTACTATGCAAGTAATAATTTCAAAACTCAACTTACAAAGAATCACTCATTGTCACAGTGCGACTTCCAACTTTCGTTAGTAGCTGTCTATGATAGTGGTATCACTTTCTTGTCTTCTACAGAAGGGTATAGTAGTTAGAACATCCTACATAAGTAGGGAATATAAAACACATTATTTACAGACATTGAGACTAAACAGACTCATTAGTTGCGTACTATTGAACAAGCTGCTATATGAAATAGATTAATCACATAGTTAACAGGGACACCACAACAACAACAACAACAACGATTAAAGGACGAAGAGAATTAATGAAATTTGTACTCTTATCAGTTTACTTATTTTTTCAAATAGATTAAATATGAAATTACCTGATTATGGTTTAGAGTAATGAGGTTTGTAATACACAATAAGCTTTTCATATATGTACATACATAATGACAGTAATATGACTAGCACCAATTTGAATTTGTAGTAGTACTTAATATCTTCAAATCTGTAATTAAGTCCTATTCGCTATCCAAATTTGAACGTATTATCTTTATTTCTGACGTTCATTTCACTTCATTTCTGAATTTTCGCTGACTTAGTGGGTATTTTTCAAATGAAAATCCATTGCAAATAAAGTAAATGATTTATGTTTCCTGTTTGACTCATTAAGAATACTCCAAAGGTTTTTGGAGTAACATTCCAAACTTACAAACCAAACTAAGCATGCTAATTTCATAGAAGAGTCACACTTTAAAAATTTCAAATTGTTTATTTCGATCCTAAAACAGCCTTTTATCTAAAATACCTGAATGAAAACACTATCTTTACTTGATTTCTCAAAATCTGTAATTAGGTACACTTCACTATTCAAATTTGAATTCATTATCATTATTTCTGAACTTTCACTTCATTTCATTTCTGAATTTTCTCTTGCTTTGAAACCCATTTCAAATAAAACATATGTAATGATTATTACCTATTTGATTCATTAAGAATACTCCAAAACTTTAAATTTCATGAAAACTCACATGTCAAAAATATCAAATTGTTTATTTAATTGTAATTTAATTTATTGTTGATTTTAAAACAACCATTTATCCAAAAATAACTGAAGGAAATTTCCATTGTTTATACAGTTTCCGTTGCGGTAACTTTCGGTTTTTGGTTTCGGATTTTTGAGCCTCATCAGACGACCAAGCAGTCGCTAAGGTTTTTTCGTTTTATTTCTTTAGATTGTAAATAGATTAAAAAGAGAAAAGTATTGGATTCGTAAACTTAAGACAAAATATCCCTGTGGCTTGAATGAAGTATTATCAGGTCAAGACTATGATAATGCCGTATTTTATAGCTTTCAGAAAAAAGACAAAAAAGGAAAGAAAAGAGGAAAGAAACGCTGCATTAAATCTAAAAATAAAAGCCTCTTTAATGCAAACAAATATGTAGCAGATTTACATATGTTCAATGCTAAAGATCCCAAAAACCTACGACTAAACATTATTAATAATATTATGAGTCTCAGTAAAAAGGATACAAAATCGTTATGGTTACACATAATTGATTGGAATAAAACAGGAATAGACGAGATAATAAAGGATTTAATAATCTATAAAACATGTGGTCATAAGGCAGAACCACCAAATAAACCTGTTAGACCAAAAATTTATGTAAATTTTATTAATCCAGGTATTAATTACTTGAACCTACATAGTATATTTAACCACGTAGACGTTTCTAAAGCTTGACCCACCATTGCAAAACCTCTGGATAAAAATCCAATGGTTATATTCTCATACGATAAGCCTTTTTCTATGAACGTGTGCTGCCATTTGTAGTTGTGTGTTATCTACGCCTGTTTAACTTCACCTCTTGAGGCGACCAGCGGCGAAACCGTTTTCATTTATTTTTATGATTTTTCTTAAAAACATTTGTAAAACGCTGTGTTCCACATTGAACCACTGACGAGCCGCACAGTGTGTGGATATGGTCTGGTTACGGTCGCATGCACTACTTATATAGATTGTGTGTACGTTTTCTGTTTATCAATGTGTATCTGTGTACACTTTTATCATTTGCAATGCGCAATTAAATTGCTTGGTCAGCGTATTGTTGCATTGCTGTACTGTATTGCTCTGGCAGTCTCTTACTATTATGCATAAATAGTATAAATGTAAAACTGATGGTACGCTTGACACAAAACCAGTTATTTCACATATCCATTTGTCTGGTCCAAGTTTTAAAGGCTCCAATTCCACTGTTATCTAATCTAATTTACCTATGAGACGATCGTTGATTTTGTAGCTTTAAACAGAGGAATAAAACCATCAATCACGCTTAAAATTAAAGCTTTAAAACCAGACCAAAACGACTCTATAATACTAATTTTATAATCTACATTAGCCCAAAACACATTAATCCAGTCAACATTATTCACCACGAAACCAATAAATAAGTACACTGTTCATTATAAAAAATATGAAACATTTCCAATTTCTCACGAAAACTGCACGTAATTTTAAATCGAATACTACCACGGTCATATTTTATTAATGGGGCATCTAAAAGGAGGGATTTAGTTGCATTTACATTTGAGGTCAAAAGTAAATCAAGTGAGTCGGACAAACGGAAAATAAGTATAAACCGGGCTTTAGTCGTTTCTGAGATCCATGTGTGATTTCGTCTGATAACCATTTGTGAATTCATCTTCAGTGATCTACAGCAAGTCCAGCAACACCAGTGCTTTGCTAGTTCAATTTTTTCGTAAACCCGGTAATTTTGCCATTTGGAGCTCTCCTTTTCTCAGGAGGAGCTTTTTCAACGGGGCTCTGATTTTTAATAGTTTTGCATTACATGCCGTACACAAACCGATTACGCAAGAATCAAACCGTTTCAAGCAGTATTACCCTCAACGTCATAGCCACTAACGATTCAATATATTTTGAACCAAATGACTGAAGGAGATAATTAGAGGAGCTAATGAGCTATTGCGATGGAAATAAATTTATTGATAATGAAAAGAAATAATTGAAATGATTTCCTGGACAGAGTAGATTTAGAAGTGTTGAGCTGGGGAAAATGCTCTGGGACTTCATTACAATTCTATTTGCCTTTTCCTACAGCATTGTGTAGGTGTTTTCTATGATGAAAATTGTTACAAAGAGTGCATAGGTTATTTTCTAATTAAGACAAAACTAGCCTTTTGCCTTTGCTTGATTCTTGTGGCAAATTATATTTAGTGCTCAGCATCTAAACTATACGTTTGCTGAGGTATGTAATCTAAATGGTTAGATACACCGGCCTGTCATATACTTTTAAATTTTATTAATATTTCTAATTTTACCAAAAAAAACTATATGCCATGCCATTGTGATTCACAGGTTACCTATGTAACTTTTTAAATGTTACAAACACAAAAGTATAATATCAAAAAATGGTATATTTGACATTAAGGTAATGATGCTTCCCAGTGTTCGGAGTCAACAGTTTGTGAAGAGATTTATGTAGGGGCTTTTCTAGAAATTTTTTACATACTGAGCAGTGTAACACTGCAATATTAAAAATCTTTTATTTTTTCTTTATTTTCTATGATTTTCTGTTTTCGCAAGAACAGTCTAGTTGGTTATAACAATTTCGCTGTGATACTTAAGCGATCTTTGATATTTATTTAGTCTAAATAGAATGCATCTCCCGCAGTCGGGCCCGTAAACCTTGGTTGTCGGCTCGCCCAGTCCGACTCACGGGCGGTAATGTAAGAAATGAAATTGTTACTTCAGGACCAGAGAGCCTTCAATTTTTCGCCCGTCTCCTTCAGAACTGAACCAGTGCTAAATGTTTGACTTAACCAAACCGTAAGCAGTGTCGATCTCTGTAGTCTGTACTGCTATTTGTATAAATTATGTCCGTTACTTTAGAGTCTTGGCGCACAATTAAATGCTTGTACCAGTATGCCTGGTCTACGGTTGTTTTTCTTTGTTGAAAACAACCATGGCACTGTTTTACAAAGTATTGATCTAATCATGCAGGTAAAACCGTGTTTATTAGTTACAATCAATAAAAGTAAGCTGTTCAAATTTATATACCTATATCTCCCAACACAAATACAATAAAATAAAGAGGAATAAAGTACAAACCAAGATTATATTTACGTTAAGCGCTTGACAAAATTCACATTCAAATTTACACACAAAACTTCTAAAAATTAAAACCATTTTTCAATAATTATATAATTTTATATAAATATCCATTTTAAGCAAATGCGTCCCATGTTTTCTTTCAATTTGATCTATGACTGTAGGTGAGGGAGGTGAAATTTCGCTGACCCTTGTGGAAGCAAATTTGGGTACCCCTGGTAAGGGCGATTTTTCTTAGGGGTACATTTGAAAGCGATTTTTACCATTTTTAACAAAAATAGCGATTTTTTAGCCAAAACACTTTTTCGGACGTTTTTTAGCAAAAAATTGATTTTAAGTGAAAAATTCCATGAATTCCGGAAGTTTTTGAAAATTTGAGTAGTAAAACCTATATATTTCTTGGGCAATTTTCTTACCCCTTGTTGCCAGTTTTCTTACCCCTTGTGGGAGCAATTTCGCGATCCCTTGTGGACGACTTCGCCGAGGTGGGAGTTCCCCTTCCCACATTAGCCTATGCTTATAACAGATGTCTCGATAAATTTTGTGGAGCATGTAAATGATTGCAACAACTGCAACTGTCTTGTTTTGTGGGCCACGTGGGAAGTAAAATATATAAATATGAGAAAAATCGGAGATGGTCAAAAATTGGTGACCATCCTGAAGATTGAAGGAAAGCTAGTTCCTTCGTTTTAGTGCAAAGCCAAGGGCCAATACTTTTCCTCAATAAGTGAGCTCAGCTCTAGTGCTATTTCATGACTGTTTTGCAGTGTGCGGCTTGTGGTGTGTGGCAGCAAGGTGCCAACAAACTTTGATGAAACCAAAGTTTGGACAACTTATGGCCTAGGTGAAAGTTCACAAGTTGTGGCTTTTAGATCTACGAAATTCGCCCGCATTAAACCTTCACTACGACAGTTGCCCCCACGCATTGGGATATTCGCGACTCTAATGCTCCAACAACACTTATCTCAGTGGAGCATTTTGCTTTGCAGTATTTTATGCTTTGCTTTCGGCTGTTGTTATTTTAGTTTGCATCTTTCCTTAGGCAAAATTTCTTACTACTTTGCGTTACGTATGAACAAAGCTAAAAGTCAAACTGCTGCTAAGCCTACCTCTTATGTCTGCATTCGAAATTTTCCCAATAACTACAACCGATAACAAAACATGAAATTACAAAATTCTCAATTTAGGCGCAAGTGCCAGAACAGGCAAGTGACGAGAGAGCCAACTTTCGTTGACGGCTTTTCGTGGTTTGTGGACTAGTGACTAATGATGAAATCGCCCTCTGCCAGTTAAACGACTAAAGTAGCTAAAGTTAACTCAATCTTTTTGGACGGACAAAAATATTTAAGCTAAGCAATTCCCTAATGGATCAAACGAGTGAGCTAATTTAGCTGTCCTTAATTGATTTGTTAATGTGTAAGTTGAAATTAACCTCCACAATTTTAACAACAAAACGAAATGGCCCATGGAATTTATCCATCCCAAAATTTTTGTCAAATGAAATCCTACCAACCTAAGGTCGTTGTGAGCGGATTAGAGCCATAGGACACAGAGCTTAGACCTGTTTTTGTTACCAAGAGACACTAAGGCCCATCTAAATTCCTTCACTCTTCTCCTGTTAGGTGCAAGTGTTTAATCTTTCTACCAAGGACTTGGGGGGAGGGAGGGGGGATTGTCACATTTCATGGCTTTCTGGTTACCTCTCAGACCCAACCGACCGTGTTCTGAGTAGCCTCTTTAAATGCCTTCAGATAAAACTGGGGGGGGGGGGTAGGTAGGAAAAAGTAAATGTTAATTTTCTTGATGACACGTAATCTGATAGCGCTGGTGCACCGGTTGACACCAACCCAGATCCCAATCAACAAAAGTGATTATCTAAGGTTACTAATTGTTGCTCACGGTGCAAAAATTTTCAGTTGGGGTTGGGGGTTCGGACTCCCCCCCCCAGATTTCTCCCCCCAGATTTCTGGAGTAAAAGTAAGAGATTTTCTGGGCAAGTGGACAGGAGGAAAATTCTGTGTGTAATCTTATCAGGAGGGGGATAAACGGTCAAATTAAGCAGCCTTTTATCACCCGACTAAACGCCCTTATATAACATATACAGACCATATATATGTTTGCATATATCTATGGGTGCATGTTAAGAAAGTGTTATACTTTGAAGTTCCTCCAGTATAGAACTGGGGAAAGCATTGAGGGTGGTATTTGTCCAGTTCCATTCAATAAAGTTCTTATGACGGTCTTCTTCTCTTTCATTCCAACCGGCTTTCCCTCCTCATCTATTTACTCTTTTATCATATTTTGAACAGACTTGTCCAACTGAAACAGCTTGATTTCGAACTTTGTTTGTTTGTTTGTTTGTTTGTTTGTTTGTTTGTTTGTTTGTTTGTTTGTTTGTTTGTTTGTTTGTTTGCTTGTTTGTTTGTTTATTTGTTTGTTTGTTTGTTTGTTTGTTGTTTGTTGCACCATTGATGTCATTTTGCTCGAGTAGAGGAACGTAGAGTTAGAGTAGAGTAAAACTTTCAACCTTTTGGTGCTCAAGAGAACCAGCGATATTTAACAGTGAGTACATTTTTCTAGCTGGTGTACACCGATACCGAAATTTTGTTCTTCGTTCTTGAAGCTATATGCATGAAAAGGAAATTTGAGCTTGCATAAAGCCAAAAGCCAAACTCAAAAAATTTGAGTCCCAGGTGGGGATCGAACGTGAAACCTAAGCTGAAACCTAACTGATGCTCTACTGACGAGGCAGCTGAGACCAAACAAATTTTTAGCAAACAAATTGTTAGTCTAAAGTCTGAGGGCCAAGAAGGACTAACTGACTCAAATTAAATTAAATAAAAGCAAGGATTTTTGTGTATGTATGTACTTTATCAATATTGTTTAAAACAATTAAAACAAACAGACAAACAAACAAGAATTTATCTAATTTATCACAACTAAATTTATCTAGCCTGTGATTAATCTAAACCACATGTTAAGAAGTTACCTGATAAGTTATCAATTTTTCTCCTTTATCACAAGAGTGTGCAGAACTCACGTTTGCGACTGCAAAATGCACCGTTTTTGCAATTTTAAACTGATTGCACTTTGCAATTGGAGTCACCGATAAGTGTACTCTATCCTAACCAATGACATGTCATTTGAATACTGAAAAACGACCTTTTCCACATGTCCTCATAAAAGTAGTAACCAAATGTGCTCCGTTTACTTTACGGCCCTCAAACTTTATGTCTGCAAAATATTTATTGCTCAAAGGTTGCTTTTTGCAGCTCTTACTGCACGCATAAAATTGCATTAAACTAATAAGTGTAACTAACATTTGACTATTAAATACAAATGCATAACTTTGGCTATTAAATAAAATTGCACTGAACTAATAAGCGTAACAAACATTAAAAACAACAATTTTTCGGTGCGAGATGAAAACTTTATTGGTGTGACTTCAAATTTACATAATATTTGTTTTGTTTGAACGGGGGCCATTAAATGGAAATTTTATTAATTATTTACCCTGAAATATTTACTTTGTGCCAACCTGTACCGACTATAGGAATATAGTAGACGTGTTGCTTTGTCTCAAGTTTGACTGGAATGGAATTTAATTCCTGCATTTTTAAAATTCAAATTTTAATTAAATTTTTAGAGCATTAAGAAGGTCTTTATAGGTCTAACTTTCATCTTTATTTTAACTTCAAACAATATGCTTTGATTGAAGCCAATGCACTGACTAAGGTCGCCGATCTTATACTTTTTGATTCTGTAAATGTTTAATATTTCGACAATTTATTGTTTTAATAAAATATAGGTCCTAAGAGCATTTAACTAGAGTATTTCATTGAACACTTTCAACTGAGCACAGAAGTTCTTAATCTGGATGGAGTTACGGCTAAATCTTAACACTCTCCATTTGATTCTGTTCAGAGCTTTCATTCAAAAGTTCTGAGACCGCATCACAGATCATAGCATTTTTCATTCGAGCCCCGCTCTGAACACTTTTCTACTATAATCTTTTAATCCCACTAATTCCCAATTCTAAATTCGAATTCTAAATTCCAGTCTCAAAGAGAGAGAGTTGTTATTGTGGTCTCCTGAGTAAACACAGGCCCATTGTTTACCGCATCTTCTTTGTTTACCGGATTTGCAATTAGCAACTTTTCTGCAATCCAAACTTTTCCGTCTGCCTCCGGACATCTTAGGTGTAAACTTTCAAAATTTCTGGTTTTGCAAGACACACGATAGCCCCCTCTAGAAATATTTCAGTCTTTCTTCATTAGCTTAATGCTAGCCCTTTCCTTCTTTCTTTTACATACACTGCCCTGCAACTTGTAGAAAGTACTGGTCACTATAAAAACAGATGTTTTTGCTGGGAAAAATGTCTTGAAAAGTCTGTGTTCCTGTGGCGCCAATGTTCTTGTTGTAGCCGTTTTTTTGTCTCTCCAGCAGCAATCATGCTCAAACTAAACTACTTTTTTTCCAAATCACTCTTCAAGTTTCTAGCATTTCATTCTGCTTTGATGCTATTTTCAGCTTAACATGAAGCTGTTGGGGTTGATGTTTGACTTTTTTCACAGGCTTCAATCGTGTTTTAAAAAAGCAATCTTTTTAGTACAAAAGCTCCTATTTGTAGCTGGGCAGAGCTGGCATCCATTTTTGTATCAAACAAAACCTACTTTTGTAAATATTTTGCTTGAAAGCAGGACTAAGCTAATTATTAGATTTATTTTTGAGGCGAACTAGTGAATGAAGAGTTGGCATTTGAATTATACTTTCTGCATAACTAAAGCTAAAATCTTAAGATTCATGATAAGAATAAATTTATTAAAATAAATCAAAATTTAATGATAAACAAAAATCTGAATGTCAGTCCTCCTCAACCAGTGATCCTCAAATATGCGTAAATTAATTTCACAATACCTTATAATAAAAGTAAAGGTTTCTTTCTTCTTTGCATTGGAAACTGATAACCGAATTAACATTTGGAGGGGAGGGGGTGCCAAAAGAAAATCAGAATGCAGAATACTACGCCTATTCTCCAGAAACGGCAGAAAGTCTACAAAACTGTTAATGTAAGGGAAGCAGGCATATGTAGGAAAGATTGATAAGCCTGATATGGCAGTTCAGCTGATGATCCCGTGGTGTGGTGGTTAGCTTGTCTGCTCCGGAGTAGAAGGGCAGTGGTTCGATCCCCTGCGGGACCAATTCTTTACTTTCAATGGCGAGTGAAAAGCTGAACCTCCCTCTTCCCTACTCTCTTCTAGGTCCTGATTTCGTGGGTACGAGGATGCCTAACGCCTCCTGTCTTGGGCTTGTCCTTGGTTTCTTCTTGGTCCACCAGCCCTGGTAGAAGCGCTACGTTAATGTTTAAATTGCTCTTGCCCTCTGGCTTCTGAATGGATGTAAAGTAACGAAGAACCTGCATTGGGCAAACCTCCCTAAAACTAGTACATACATCTTCGGTAATGAATTGTGTTTTCGGATTCAAAAAGTATTACCTAATATTTTCAACTTTAACTTTTCACGGACTCTCCAACAGAATTTGTTTCTGTCCTGAATTTGATGTAGGACGTTTTACAAGTTGAACGAAAAGCGATAGCTTTTCTGTACAAGACTGTCCGTTTATGGGGAAAATTATTGTTATGACAGGCTGTTAGTAGCTAAAATTTCTGAAATAGTACCACCTAACACTGAACAAATAAATTTTTATGGGTCCCAGAAATGTTACCAATCCTTGTACTTTATAATATATTCTGCAAGATGGTAAAACTTGATTTTCAGCTTCAGTGGAAGTTCGGTAGGTATGTAGGTAGATTTCGGCGATTTTCAACAAAAATTTTATTAAATTTAGTGAAAAGTTAAATAAATTATTCATTGCAATATTTTCCAAACTTTACTTGAAATTGCCGTCTCACTGCAAACGTTTACATGAATATAAGTTAAGGGCTGTAAAGTTCGAATTTTAATATATTGAAATGAAGCGAGGATATTTAGTGGTAACTAAGGTAAAATTGAAAAAATTATTCAGGTTTGTATCGAATTGAGGGTTTCTGTTATGTTTTAGATTTCTTACTTCTTAGACTGACTGAAACGTCGACAATTTGAAATTTATGTTTTAATCAAGTATTTCGTGTTCTACGCAAAATTAGACTCTCAAATAGTATCTCAAGCGTAAACTCTGCGCAGAGGGGTATTACTAATTTTATAACACTTTAAAAACTAAGTATGCCCACTTTTTCAAGAGTTGCAGTAAAAAGTTACTACAAAAATGTCTTTCTGCAAAATTTGCAGTTATTTCTTGCTTCTGATTGCCTGTAGTTTTGCAGTTATTTTTTGCAATATTTCATGAAGTTATCACTTAATAATGATAAAAACTTGACTGCTTTGTTTATGTAATGTGAAGAACAACTTCTTTTAAATTCTTCATATCAAATGTTGTATTTACATAAACTTAGGAAGAGTATTTGTGGAGGCTGTACCTACATAGTTGAAGTGATGCTAAAATTAAAGTAAAGTGTTCTGCTAAGTTCTGGTTAGCTGGCCGACATAATTTTCCGACATTATTCCGACTTTATGAAAGTCTTGCTGAGGGGAAATGTGATCGGCGGGAAGAAAGATATTCGGCGGTTCGATTTAACACATTTCTTCACATTTTTCAATACTGATTTCAATCCTGATTTCAATCTTTCACAGCTAGATTAAGACAAGTCTAATAAGGGGAAATGCTGCTCGATGCCTCTCATGAGCCAGCAGCTAATCATTGCTTGACAAAATCTTGAAAGAGAGTACAGATAACAAGATAAAAAGCAATGGTTTTATACATAGTGCAACAATAGTCATCCGCTATTTTATATTCTCGCTCCCAGAGACTTTGTGGCAGAATGGTAGCATTCCTGCCTGCAGACCGGACGGTCCGTGGTTTGGTTCCCAGCAGAGCCAAATTTTTGAAAAACAGTATTTTTCACTTAATTGGGGAAACTAAGCGTCTTCTGCGAGTCCAAACAGTCATTCCAGTTCATGAAGAACCTGTGGAAGAAATTGAATTCTTCCAAATTTCAAGAAATTGGAATGAAGTAGCCCCTTTCTATTAGGAAACTGGTCATCTTTTCCTCCAGAAATTCACATTCAAATTGGATTAGGTCCGAAAACGCTTCTAACCGGTCCAAGCTTACTCCTTATGTATACGTAGTGGTTTATATTTGTATCAAAATTTAGCTCCAAGATGATGCAAAGGCGGGTTTAAGATTAAAACTTTTTGCAACTTGCAAAAAACTGCAACTTTCTGGCGGTTTTAGTTTCAAGGGGATTTTAGTGTAACACTTTTGGTAGGTAAACAAAGTTTTTATCTCACTCTTCAGGCTTGCATCAGCTTAACACTTATCCTCAAACTTTTGAAAGCCTAAACAAACAACTTGTGTACTAGATTTTTCACTTTGGCGAAAACGTTTTCGCTTTTTCGCACCTTTCCGTGTTCGTATAGCTTATTTGCTTTATTTCAGGGTTTGATATATCGTTGAGCAACTACCTACTTATACACCAACAAATAATGTTAGATTAAACCTAAAAACAATTAAAAAAGGTCACCTTGAATTAAGATCAAGTTTTTGACTTTTCCAGGTTTTACCCCTAAGTTTTGATTTAATGTGTTTTTTCAAATACCTTCCTAACTTGAAATTTCGCCATCAGTATTCGATAGAAATAAATTGAAACCGCAATTTCGAAAAAGCCAAGAAATGGAGAGTGGAAACCATTTTTAAGGAAATTAGGCCATTTCCATTTCCACGAAAAAGAAAATTTAAAAGTGAACAAATTGCATTAATAGCCGTTCAAATTTTAACAAACCTTTTAAATTGTTAATTTTATTTTCTGGAAATACATATTTTAAAAGGGGGAAAGTTAGTCGGAAATTTCACCTCAACAGACACGAATTACTGTTTACAACGTTTTACTTCGCCACTTTACAACATTGCATGTTTCTGTTCCATAAACTTTCGATTTTATCGTCTCTCAGAGAAATTGTGTGACTTATTTACAAAATTCCTGGAGAAAAGTGTTTACTCATCTGAACGTCGTTCTACAACTGTGGGTCCCTTTCTAAACTAACTTTCACTTAACTTTCAATTTCTCTCGGTCTCTGCTGTACGTTCAATTGTAGCCTAGAAAATGTCGGTAAATTTGTTCTGTTCGGTCAGATTTATTCTACTTTTTCTAAAATCTTCATGTAGGTAAGTTGCGACTTTAACAGCCGATTGCACCAAATAAGAATAAGATTAGAATAGGCTTATTCCTATTTTATTCCGGAATAAAATCGGAATAGCAAGAATTCCATTGCACCAAATAAAAATAAAATCAGAATAAGAATAAGAATAGGATTAGATTAAGAGCATTGCACCAAACTTATTCCGGAATAAAATAGGATTAAAATGCGAATAAGTCCCTTATTTATTCTTATTCCTATTCTTCCTCAAGAGCAGGTTTAAGCCCATATTTTAAAAGATTTTCTGAATTTTTGATCCATATAATAGTTTCTTAATTTGCGACATCAAGAACTGCCTTTCCGTGTGACTTATTCATGTCTGCTTATTCAAGCTAGGCAAAGCAAACTCTTCGTATTTGCATTTTTAAAATGTTATTTATTGATTCAAATCGAATTCGCCGTAAGCACGGGCTTACGGCGAATTCGATTTGAACTCAATAATTAACATTAACATTAACAATAACAATTAACAATAATTAACATTAACATTAACAACCCATACCCCAGCGCCTTATTTATACTGGTACATTTTTAAATTTCAGTTCCTTGCTTGCTCAACTAAAAATTATAATCAGAAAATGGCTGGCATCAGAATAGGAATAGGAATAAATTCAGAAAAAACGTGACAAACCTACCACAAATCTGACTGAAGCTGAGTATGACGTTTGGCACCGTTTGATTGGTTAACCGAAAAATAAGAATAGGTATACTTATTCTTATTTTATTCTGAGAATAAGACATTGTATCAGCCTCGAGTCAATCCGCCTCTTGTTTGGTGCAACGGAATATTGGAATAAAATGAGAATAGGAATAGCTATTCCGGAATAACCTTATTCTCAGAATAGCTAGTCCGATTTGGTGCAATCGGCCGTAAGTAACTTCCATTTTTTGTAACGGTTTAAACGAAATTATAATGTAAGGTTATTATGTATGCAAGTTTTGTGAAATTACCAATTTCGCTTTCAGAACCTAACGTTGTAAGCTTAACATATAAGCTTATACTGAGCTAAAGAAAAGCTTGAACCTGAAAAACAGATTTTAGATTCTGTAGCATCAGCCCCTGGAAAACCTCTGCTTGCAAGTTTTCAGCAATACTTATTCAAAAAGTTTTCTGTCTCTCACAAAAACTTAAAGTTTAAAAATTCTCTAAAATCTAGCTAAAAATTTTAAAATTTTTTTGATTTTTTAGTTCATCAGCCTCCAATATATGCACCCATAACATACAAGATTTCAAAACTCATTGGCCAAAACTGCTCGGGGCTGAGGGGGAAGCGCAAAAGATCCTAAGCA
>JASAND010003336.1:0-21394 GCA_030248195.1 Trissonchulus latispiculum | reverse complement strand
CCAAGTGCTATCGCACTTCCCTAAGCGGCGAAAATTGGCCCTCCGTTACGAAGGCCTTATGAAATAGTCGGCGTACGATCGCCAAATGTTAGTATCACTCCCGTACACGGCAGACATGCAGGGAAAGAACACATAGTACATAGCAATCGGCTGATTCATTCCTCATGTGCAACCTATGGCTACTGAATGCTCTGAAACTGAAACAGGAGAGCCGCTGGAACAGACACCCGAGTTTGTTACTACTGCTCTGGCTACCGGAGGCCACAACTTTACGCAGCAGCCTCCGCAGTATCAGCCACAAAAGCGGTATCCGTCACGTCAACGGCGTCAACCTGAACGTTATTTTCCTGCATAAATTAGTCCTTATCTAACTAACTATTGCTAATGCTGTACAAATCTGCCTTCCTCTCTATTTGTTATAGAAATTTAATTTTGTATATTTTAAATTGATGAGAATTCTTGTTTTACACCAGTGGCGTTAAGCAAACCACTTCTTTACAAGGGCATGTCATCTATAAGCCTTTTGTTTCATTGCCGATTGGCGAACCTTTTCACTGTGTTCTAGTTTCACTAATCCTGCTTCTTTTCGCATTACAAACACTTGATAAAGGTCGTGAAAACAGCAATAGCGGCATAGCGAGTCGTAACTGCACGGTATTCACTCTTCACATATCATGTTAAATCATCCATGCCCATTTCAACCTACATGTTTTGCTAGTCTGCCTGGAGTGGGATCGTTGCTGTGGCACCTGAGAAATCAATACATTGGTAAAGAGTAGCCGGTTTCAGCCCATGTCATGTTAGAGTGCCAGTTTTGCCCCTATTCTATGCGAACGGTCATATTATTAGCCCTCCATTACGCGAAACAGCATCATCCCTCTATTTCTAAATGCAAACACTGCGGAAACGTTCATCTCACCCCCATATGCAGGAGCGCTGCAAAATTAACTTATGGATTCATGTAGCGGGTGAATAATTTCACTGTTACATCTACTTTACAGTAAATGCGTAGTTTACGGACACTGATGCCTACAATTAAAGCCCAGCCTGCGTGTCATCGTTCGCAGTTTCTTAAAATAACGGGACTAGTTTACATTCTAACTTCTTTCTTGCTACGGTTACACAGAACTTTCATTTTCTCAATGGCCGGAATATACTCTTTGCAGTTAACTTGTGAACGGTGTGGTAATCAACAGCAGTCCATTAATCTTGCTTCCTCTTCCAGTATGCAGATGAATGTACTGAATCAATGCCAGTGTGGTAATGTCCTCTCGTGTGCAGCCAGCACGCAACATTCGTTTCAAGGAAACACCCTCCCTAAACCTTTTCCGACGTATCTCAGCAATTCTAGCTTCCCAGTGTTTCGTCCGGTTACGGCGAATCAGGCTCCACCCCCAGTGAGCTCTGTCCTGGGAGCCTGTTCCTCCCTATCACCGACTCCCCGGTTTAAGAGTCCCTACGATCCTATCAATGATCCACCGTCAGCGGACTCTATTGACGATCTAGTATTACCCGTCGCGACTAAAGTCCATCCAGTTTCCATTACTTCGTCGACGGAAACCATTCCAGTCCAGAATCATCCGACCCCGGATGAAACTAAGTGCTCACAGCCAGTTGCAATGGAACAATCACCCCCTGATCTGGTGTTGAAATCAGTGGCCGAAGCGGCGTTGACGATGACAGTGTATATGAGACTCCGCCCAACGCCCCCACTGGCCGGTCCCTTAGCTGGAGTAGCCTTGACTCCTTGAATTTCAGTGACCGGATCCTGCAGCTGCCGTTCAGGTTGACGTGCCTGTACAGCCGGTCCTGTCAGGCGCTGAAGCCTCCCCAGTCCGTACTCCTGACATTTCTGACAGTGAACTGCCGGCAGGGGCCGAAGCTGAGGCTTCCTCGCCCGTACAGCAGACATGCCCGAAGCGTCCGTGTCCCATCTGTCGATCCCGCTCCGACGTTTGCCTATGCAAACGCTGTCAGACCTGTGGCCTCCGAGAGTTTGAACATAGCACTCTCTCGCCTATTTACTGCCCAAAGTTCAGAGTACGACGTAAGCAGCCTCAATGTTCGCATTGCCCTTCGAACTCTGGCCTGTGCCGATGCAGCACTTGGCTTTGCTGTTTTTCCTTAACGGAGGTCTGCAGATGCCTGCGCCCAATTAAAAGTTACGTTCATGAGCGCACGACCGCGAAATCACTGCTCATTTTGATCGTACGCTGAAATTTTGCCAACAGCGAAGGCTACTTCGTAACGCAGAAGCCTCCTGTATCACTAATTTTGTCGAGAGCAATCTATCATTTCTTAAATTTGATCCGGAGTGCCACTATGTCCGTCTCAGCAGGGAGCTTCATCAGCGACTTCAGACTCGTGGGCTGAAGTCCCCGCTCCAGCCTCCTGAAGTTGGCGTCCACACCATACCACACGGTCACTATATCGGGGCCCAGGCAATGGTAACCGCTATGCAGCGGTTTTACTCAACTCTCTCTACTGCAGAAGACCACACCTTACTGGAGTTGGTCTATGTTTTCTGGATGGTTTTCCTGCAGGGCTATTCCTCTCGGGGTGCGGGCCGACACCACCTAGCAGATTTGTTGCTGGGGAATACCGCGGCTCCACCGGGGGTTGAGCAGGAATTTAGCAGCGTCCATCATCGAACCCATCAGATCGTTCGTTTCAATGACCTTACCATGACCTGTGTCTTTTTGGCGATTTATACCCTTTTCAAATTTATACCGATTTATACCCCTTTGGGGCCATTCCTCCGCCTCGCTCCACCGGGTTCTGAAGGGGTTGCTTAGCCCAAGTAAGGTGAAACTCTACCTTGGTACCCAGTTCCGGTCGGTGGCTTCGGTTAAGGTCTCTGGACATTTTACCGTTTTTGGGACGGACCGCTGGAACAAGGTCCACTTGTTTCATTGCGATTGGCCTTCCTCAAACCCTGAGGACAGGGTTTCTTCCGCGGAGGAGGGTAATGTGGCGTAACAGAAAAGGCGTAACTGAAAAGATCGAGAATGATGACAAAAACAGTAAAACAGTTGACCCATTAAACTTTTGACGTCAAGAGATTTTGCATTATTTTGTAATTTTCTTGTGTGCCCTTAGTTAATTCCGTGCCCCACTAACTTTTCTTTTACATCTTTTACATAGTCTTTTTAAAATTCTTTCAAACACCGTTAAACAGTTTTCAAACCCTCGGGCATTAAAACAAGCCCTAAATGTCTCTATAAATGAACCAAGTTTTCAATACAGTCAGTCGGTTTTGTCGTCTTGCTCAAAAACTATGAAGGCTATCTATTTCCCGCCACTGTACCTCTTTCCTTTCGGGGAACACTAAGTATTCCTATACTATCTGCTTTCCTTTCGAGCAACCTCTTGCTTAATTGCTGACTGTCCTTTCCCTGTGGGAAACAATGTTAACCTTGCAACATAATAGAGAATTGGTTTGGGTCTGATCTTAACGATTTCAACACAACAAGCTTTTCGGCCTGCCACTGCGTACCACTCGAGCCGCTACACTGCTGCGCAGCCAATAATAACTTATAAATGACTTACATGCTTATTAAATGAAACTAACGTGCAAGACATTCTGCTGTGAGTTAAATTGGAGAACTTAAATCCGGATTGTAAGTGATTCTGAAAATGCTTCTATGGCTGGTTACTTCTGCTGCTTATATGTCTGATTCTGTTTTAGATTTCAAAGTTAGTTGAGCAGTTAATGAAACAAGTAGGCCCCTAAAAGGGTCATTATCTCGCCGCTGAACTTACTCCGCTTCTTGGGATTTAAGGAATACAAAATCAAATTAAAATGTTACATAGAGGAGTAAGTTAAGAGTGGCTGCAACCAGTCGCTTGTATGAGCAACAATGTTCTGTCTGTACTGCCCCTCTCCATTTTCTATCGACGTTCAGCGAGTGGGTGGGAAGAAGTAAGTTACACGCGGTGCTTTAGGAGGTTGCAGGTGAAAATTGCACAAGAAATTTCCTGAAGGCAATTCTGAAAAAAGGGTGAACTGGCAATCCAAGTTTTACAGTAAGCACCAAAAAACAAGGCAAGGTTGAATTTGAAGTAGGGGAAACTTGCCATCAAATTTCTCCACCGAATCAAACCTTTCATGGATTGCTAGGTAAGAGTTGATAAGAAGAGTAAGAATCTGACTGCATTCTAATGTAAATGTAAGACAAGTAGGCCCCAAAAGGGGCAGTATTCCTTTGTAGACCTGTTTTTATTCAATTGCAAAATTGACTTTGTCGGAAGGCTCTTTAAGCGTTAGAAGCTGCAGGTTCGGCTTACAATTTCACTTGACTTAACTAATCTCAGCTTAATTCTTTTAGTATCGAACTACTGTTATCATTTGAAATATCTCACTAAATGTTTTGCTTTCTTATCAGACCAGACTTTCCTCAGCATAGCACAATACAATCAGTTAACATCATCGGATTCAACAGTACAGGTGACAAACTTACCTTTCTTCCAAGTAGGAAACAAAATTTGTCTGCACAAAATTTCCATTACTTTTATTCCGCTGCTTAATTTCTCCCCAATTCTCAATGAACTCTATGGTCATCAGGGAGTGCAGGCCTATGCTTGCCATGCCATGATTGGCCTGAACTTGAGATGTTCAGCGCAAGCTAGTACCTTATTTCATTGCCTAATGCACCATGTGTAGCTCCCAAGCTACACTAGTGCTCAAAAATCTGCAATCGTTTAGATTGCTGACAGCCGAAGACTGCGCGAAGGCTCTCAGTTCTGCCGCTTAAATAGGCTCCAAAACCTAATTTGCATAATCCGAATGCAAAAAAATCTGACCTAAGCTAGCCCTATGTTGAAGATAGGGCTTCTTAATGGAGAAATGACTCACCATGCACTAAACATACTAATTTCCTTTTTATACATTCCTGCTCCAGCAGGAATAAAAAAGTCTGCAATATTTGCAAAACGTTTACGACAACTTGCTAAAGTAGGTTTTCGTTAATGAACAAATTTCATGAGTCATCAAATAAATAATGTTTCCGGTTTTAGAACTGCAACATTACAGAAGCACTTTACATTCACATATTCGTAATTGCATTGATCAGAAATACAATCTTTGGAAATAAGAAATTCACACGCAAAAGATGTCGGCCCTATCTTAAACCACTACATACACACATTTATGGAGAAGAGTATCTTTACTAAGAAAACTGCTTGTGAGGGCCCGACCTGAGCAAACAGAAGAGACCTGCTGCGCGGAGGCGCAGCAGGAATAACTGCTCCAAGAAACACTAGAATCAACCCAAAAACTTGGATATTCTGGTACGTCTACAAATTTTTTAATTCTGGGGTTTACTTTAGAAATGCCTGGACTATTTCGAAAACTATATATTATTATGTACCGAAAAAAGACGGTGCCTGCCTCTTGATGTGAAGTTGGCGAGTTCAAGAAGACCCTGATATACAGGAGGATAACAACTCAACAAAGAAACACTGAGACATGAATTTGTATAGTGTCATTTGATGCCACAGTATAAAATACCAGGGAGATCTGGGGGTGCATTTTGCAAAAATACAGAAAAGTATTTTTTACTGGAAACAGTTAAAGTTTTTGCTCTTTACAATTCTTAGTTTTTACTCCCGAAATAATGTTGTGTCTGGTTTGCATCCAGTTAAGGTTTCGTTGCGCCCGGATAAGTAACTTTGCGAACAGACGCACTTCTGAATGCAAGAAACCAACCCTTTCGTCTATATACAGCTATGCTCTTATTTAAGTTAAAAGAAAATAAATTTATGCAAAATATTTTTTCTTTCAGCTTTCTTTCTTTCAAAATAATATTTCTTTCTTTCTTCCCTCCTTGAAAGAAAGTTAGCTTATTCCTATCAGAATTTGACTGACAGCTGCTAAAATAACCCAGCAGGGGCTAAAGGTCAAGAATAGCAGTTATCTTTGCACCAGTGACACCTAATGTGTTTACGCGTACGTTTAAGTCAAAGCTCAATTGCGTCTCACAATTTGTGACCAAAGTTTTAATGAAGTACAGATGGGCAGCTGACAACAGTTTATATAACAAAGAAAAGACAGAACACAGAAGAAGGAAAGAAACTTTATTTCTTTCAAAATAATATTTCTTGTTTCTTTTTATTTCAAAATATATTTTGTTTAGTTTCTTCTTTTCTTTAAACTTAAATAAGAGCATAGCTGTACAAGAAGAAATATGGACTCTTGATAATAGGCGTGGCCATAGGATAACATGGGGGGAATGGGGGGCTACCCGGAGGGGACAGTGGAATACAGCGGGCTACCCGCAACACCGTCAGAAAATACAGGGCACAGATGGGGACATAAACAGAGGGGGAGGGAACCAGCAACAAACGGGGAACAAAGGGGAAATACCACGCAAACGGGGAGGTGGTGATAGCTAGCAAGGGTAAACCCGGGGGGAACGGGGACAACCCCGCAGAAAGGGAATAAGGAAGGGGGTGTGAGTTAGGAATTAGGAGAAAAAGAACTTAAAAAATGTAAAAAATAAAAAAGGGAATTAGGAAGGATAAGTCAAAAGAAGTTTTCAAAAGAGAAAGGCAAAAAATAAACACTTACGCTTTAGGTGTAGGATTGCAAAGGGTGGGGCCCCAATCTAGAAACCGACCGCTCCGTGACTTGACAAAACTCCCAACTGCTGAAAAGATGACGAAATCATTCAAGGAGAGTTTTGTTATGCGTTCGGAACGTGAGGGTCTATCTTTGCTAAGCCAACAGGAATTGGAAATACGTGCAATGTTAAGTTTACGCTCCGAAGTAAGTAATTTTAGATAATTTTCAAAATATGAGCATAAAGTTAGCACTGCACGTTATTTAAAAGGGAATTTTACACACAAAATCATGCATAATCATCGGACTTCCCAACAATTATAATAATACGATATTTATCGGGAATTTGAGGGATTTTGGGGGAGTTTTAGGAAAAACAGCGATAATGGACATTGGGAAAGGACTTGGAAAGGGGGTGATAGCGGGGTCGCTATTACCCACATTACACAGTGTTAATGTATGGGCATGACCAGACATGTGGAAGAGGGGAAATTGAGGTGCAAGAGGGGAAATTGGAGGAAAACTCCAAACCCCCTGGCCGAGCACATGTATGGGCATAACAAGCTTCATTGTGTGTATTATAAGCGGCAGACACCATCTAATGGCTGACCCCTCCCCCGGAAACTGCTTAGGGTCCATTTGTTTAAATATTAAAATAAGATTAAACGGACCATAATCAGCAAGATAAAAATTTTAATTGCTATTTTTAGTGAAGGATTAACGAGATTAAAAGGAGTATTATTAGTATAGTTATCAATTATTATTATTATTATTATTATTATTGTTTAATATTGTACAGTTTACACAACCAAACTTTCAGAAAACTCACACCAGGCTCGAGTTTGGTGAAAATCAGGTGATGTATACTGACACCAAACTTCCACCAGACTACGAAACTAACTTTGGTCTGGATGTAATTTTCTCCTGATGTCTGGTGAAACTGACAATAAGATAAAGGAGAATTATACACATTATTTCATCATAACGTTTCAAGTAGCATAAAATTAGTCTTGTTTGTAATTGACCGTTGTATTTACACCGCGCCCGTTTTCGGTGGCGGAAAGAAAGCACTTGTTCAATTATTACATAGTTATTAGCCTAGTCTGCCTAAAATCGCAAAGATGTGGTTATGCAAAAAATTTGAATTTAAGGATTCAGAAGCGGAACCGGACAACATTGTATCAACCCGTTTTAAAAGCAAAAAGGTGTGAGGTTAATTTCAAACAGTGTTGTAAAAAAACCACTGTGTTTCGGTTTTGCTTACCGCTCAAAGTTTGGTCAAAATCTGTAGAAAATCCGCTGAAAATGTATTAAGATGATGTCTTAAGTTTGGAAATGTAAAGTGCAAGTTTGGTGAAATGATTCTGAGTTCAGTGCAAGTCTGGTCTGGTGAAAGTCTGGTTAAGTGTAAACCGGGCAGTGTAAACCGGGATTTAGTGACGTCATAAGTTTCTTATTTTAGGTTACAGTAAGTACAGCACAGATTGCTTGAAAAAGCTATTGACAGGGAAACATAATTCGCCGAAGATGGCAGAAAACGAATCCGATCTAGTTGGAAGATGTCCAGATGAATATCAAATACATATAACCGTGATGATTATATTCCAGTTATACAACATGACTTTGTTAATTGTCTACGTCATTATTGAAGTATGCATACTATACTGGAAATCATCCTTTTACGAAGCGTCATTTTTCTACAAAGCTCAGTGCCATTTGGGTATATTTGAGATTTGGAACACGTTTGGCGATTTATTCATTACACATGCTCGATACACGAATCGCATAGTTATCAGCGAAACTGTAAGCTCATACTTTGGTGTATTCAGATTTGCAGTGCTGCAATCGGACGCATGGTTTCAACTTATTATAGCGGTTAATCGCTTCTGCGGCACGTTCAGCCAAGAGTCCATTAAAGGATGGTTTCAATCGTTTTGGGGACACTTTCTGATAGCCGTAGGTTATGCTTTGGCTGTAGCCAGAGCAATCTACCCGGCCATGGTAGGTATGAAAATGGATCCTTGCAAAGGTGCAATGTACTTTGCAAATACAACTGAGGCAACTGAGCTTTGGTTCCAAGTTGATACTAGCGTACTCACAGCACAGCTAATTACTACTACAACGTTGTACGTTGGGGCATTTGTAAGAATAAGATATCTAAAAATTGTAGGTGTGGCTACTACAATTGGGAGTAAAGATAAACGTTTTCTGCTAGTCGGTATAATGAATTTTTCTGCGTTGGGTGGGTTCCGCCTTATGCGTTTTGCCACCTTTGTTCAAGGCGGTATAAGAGTTACACTCATGCAATTCTTTCGAATCACCTGTTTTGGATTTGCTGGTTTTTTTGTGTATGATTTTTATAAAAGACTTCAGAACAAAAATATGGACTGGTCTATCAACACGGCAGACTACTATAAAGACCATAAAAACGGATGGCAACAGAAGTCGCCATTCTAACACGGTAATCAATCATTAAAAACTCTCCAGCCCTCTTTTGAATTGATAATTAACTGATCTAACAGAATTAGCCATTTACTATAGATTCTTATGGCTTTACAGTATAATAGGATATACAACAATAATTAAATGTCCATATTTTATTTAGCTTTTTACTACTGTAACCGTTTAGTGAATCCCCGTATTCAGATATATAGTTACTTTGTTATTTCAGTTATAGATACTCGTCTATGTGCATGTAAGAAAATTCCTTAGGCTGAATGTAAGCCGAAAACAGGCTTTCCATCCAGGGTATTTGTTAGGGATTGTTCCCAGGAAAGCCAGAAGTCCCAGGGTGGGGACAATTTCGGGAGGAGTACCCTATTCCCACCTATTGCTGTATGAGCTCATTCCTAGTCAAACCAAATTGAGTACTGCACAAAGAAAATACTTCCTTAGTACCAAAAATACTTCCTTAGTACCAAAAAAGTACCATCATTACTAGTGCAGATAAATTGGATAAATTCGAAAGCAATCTAGTTGCCTGGTAAGAAAACCACACACTACATCTGTATCAAAGTCTAAACAAGTAGTGTAAACCATTTTTATATGGTGAGCTTGTTGCAGGAGGTGAGACATGGCGGCGAGTTATTGTAATTGAATGAGTATCAGTTTGAACTTGTTCCAGGTTAAGAGCAAAGTTTGCCCTATGCCCAGCAGAGTGCTCACCAGACATGTGCAGGAGGGGGAATTGCCCAAAAACCCGGAATAATCCGGACTCTTGAGGGAGGTGAACGACCCCTCTGGGGATGAACTCCAGGTCTGGGAGGGTGAAAACCTCTCTTAGCCCAAGCACATCTATGGCGCTCACTTCAACGGCTTTTGAACGGAGGGTGGCTTAATTTCGGTTTGTTTTTCCGAAAGCGAAATGTTTGTAATGTGTGGATCCATATTTGAATTGAACAATTTCTTCTACCAGATGTAGTGCCTATGCTGAGTGTGTAAGTATAGTTGTTTTCTTTTTTGCTTCAGGGGGGTTGGGTCAAGGGCCGAATTACTTTAGGAAAGAAATTTGAGGAAAAAGGGAAATGATACTTGGTTATTCGAAATACAAAAAATTAAGGTTTTCGTTAGTTTAGCTTCAGTGGAAAGGGCAATAATAAAGATTTCTCTGCACAGAACAAAATTTACACATTGTCCTCATCTGACCAGAATTCAAAATGAAACAGTCTGTGAAAAACTTAGAGCCACTGAACAATGAAGGTTTTTGGCGCTGCGTTCCAATTGTTTCTCGCATTCACAGATTACCACGAAATGGTACTATATGTTTAAGGGGGATCACTTTTCGCCGATTTTGCTCCTATAGTCATGCAACAATATACAGGGCGTCGGCGCGTATCCCCGATTATAATTATGATCCCGCCGTTAACGATTAACGAGCACATTTTACACGTTTGCATAAACGACACGTTTCTAATTTGTTTCTTCTACTTTCTACACTGATATAACTGTTATATCAGGTTACCATTACATCATAAATAATGGGAAGTAGTTTCAAATTAAAGTATACTGTGGGGTTTCATTATATGCCAATCGAGGCACTTCATTAAAAATCAGAAATTAGCTGACACTTCAAGAAGTGCCCAATTACACTATGTGACTACGACATATACAATCGTTGCAATGAATATCCGCGTAATGAACAAGCCTCCGCTTTATTCTTTAGATTCGTTTGACGTTACATTTACATTTGCAGCATGATTTCACATATTTTCAATCAGCTTAATCAGGTACAGGACTCGTACAAAGTTTGGGAAGTGAGATTGGAGATCAAACTATGCACATCCATTTTTACTTCACAGTGTTGCAGTCATCACTTTGCTTTTAAAGGTCGACTTCTCTTAGTTTATTCAAAATTTCTGATAATGCCTTTCCAAAGTCTTAAGCACCGCGCCCACAACGGAATCGGGAGAGTCCCCAGTGAAATCGAAAATTGGGTTACTGAATGGGGAAGATTCCTGAATTACCGTCATGGAATCCCGTTATTCATGGCAGGAAATCTTTGAAAAACTAGGAGAACCACGGAAACCGCCTGTAAACTACGTAATTTGAACACTTTGACAGATATTTAACGATGGGGACCAAGACTCGTACGAACCGAAATCTTCATGGAAAACTTAAAATTTATGCATTCTGCATAAGAATTTAATGTTTTTGCAACCTAGAACTATTTGTTAAATCGCTTTCAGCTTTGTAACGTTTAGGAACGGAGAAAAATGTTTAGGATTTGTTTGCGAATTGTGGAACCGAGTTATCATGATAAAAATTTAAAAACTTGCTGTCTTTTAATCTGGTAATTATGGGGAACATTCTCTTAATCCTCAACCAAAATAAAACACCCCTTTCTTCTTAACTTACCTAATACCAAGAGTACATAATATATAAGAATGTGACAGCAGGCGAGCTCTCCGTTATCAGCTCAAGGTACATGCTCTGCACGAACGGCTGACCCCCCCCCCACAAACGTGTATGTTCACTTCAAAGAAATTCGCACGCTATCTTTGCGTTATAAAGCTCGAAGCAGACACAAATTGGACGCACGCAGGCGTTGTGTTTTCGAGCTTTAACACGTAAAGATACGGCGAGTGAGCGTACAGAAACGTGTACTGGGTACAGATTTGTGGGGGGGTCACTAGGTACACGTTTGTGTATGGGGTCAGCCGTTAGCGTGCAGAGCATATACCTTGAGCTGATAACAGAGGGCCTGCCAGCTGTCACACTCTTATCTATTATGTACTTTTGCTAATACCTATGCACAATGAGTTTGTGCTATACAATGATGTTTACAGTTTGCACACTTTCAAAGCAGACTTTATTTGCGCAAATGCAGCTTCAAAATCAACAGAAGTTTTCTTATGTAATAAACACTTAACTAAACAGTTGCAATGATGATCCTAGTTGTTTCGTTGGATGCATTAAAAAGTGGAAACACAGCTGATCCAACTATTTATTGCCAAGCTACTGGACTACTTCTGCCTGTGAACTTCTGAAAATAGTCGATATGACACATTAATTCTTTTTCTTAATAGTTTATACATGCATTTTATTTTTACTCTACTTTATCTTAACTTCTTCTAGCAGCATTATTGTTGAACACTCAAACTGTAGTTGCAAATCTTGCTTCGTCATCTTATCCAAAATAAAGAAATGTCAAATACATCTGCAAATGATACTCTGACTCGAAAAGATTGTCCAGAAAATTTACAGATGCATTTTATAACTATGACGTTCCTTCAATTTTATAATTTGTTATTGCTGCTTATTTATGCTGTCGTGGAGATTAGTATTATCTACTGGAGTTCTCACTTTTATGACTCAACTTTTTTCTTCAAAGTACAATGTCACTTAGGCATTTTTGACATCTGGATGGTGTTTGGAGATTTATTTATGACACATTCTCGATATGCTAACCAAATCCTTGTAAACAAAACTGTTAGTTCTTGCTTTGGAGTTTCAAGGTTTGCCGTATTACAAGCGGAGGCTTGGCTTCAACTGATTATTGCAGCTAATAGATTCTGCGGAACATTTGGACATGCTTATTTCAAGAGTTGCTTAAACTCGTTTCGTGGTCATATCTTGATTGGCATAAGTTATGTACTGGCAGTAGGTCGGGGCCTATTCCCAGCCATAGTTGGCATGAAGATGGAACCATGCAAGGGAGCAATCTACTTTTCAGCCACAACAAAGTCTACTCTGCTTTGGTTTCAAATTGACACAAGCACTCTAACGTTGCAGTTAATAATTACAGCAATTATATACATTAGTGCCTTCATTAGAATTAGGTATCTGAAGCGCGTTGGTGTAGCAAGCACAGTTGGCAGTAGAGACAGACGATTTTTAGTCATTGGTTTAATCAATTTTATAGCATTCGGCGGTTTCAGATTACTACGATTTGCTACCTTTATCCGAGGAGGATTCAGGGTTACAATGCTACAATTTTTCCGAATAAGCTGTTTTGGGCTTTCTGGCGTTTTGTGTATTACTATGATCAAGGATTTCCGAACCAAAATTTGGAAAGCTCTTACAGTCAGGTCCACGGCAATTGAACGTGTTAATTAAGCGATATCTAAGTCATTAAGGTACTTATGATTTTGTTTAAATAGCTTGCTTTTGAAACTTAGTTCCACGGTACCCCATTGACAAACTACACTGTTTATTTCTTATTTACGACTTATTTAAATACTTGATGTGTGCAGGTTGTCAGATCCGGATGCTGAAACTGTTTTTATTGTCTTCAATCAGCCTTATTGTTTGTTTATTATGTTGGGTTGCTTGTTCTTGATAGACGTTGCTTATGCTGAGTGATGAATATATCGTTTTATCTGTTTAACACCGTCTGTCGTGGTAAAATGTCAAGCAGTAACTAGACGATTCTAGATTGGACGTCGTAATTAAGAAACGGAACTAGTTTAATTGGATATTGGTGCAAAATCTATGTTCCATGAGAACTCTTAACAAAGTTATCACATTAACGCTTCTTGATACAATAGCAGAAGAAGCATGGACTGTTTTTTGTCATTTAAAAACATCAAACGTTGAACAAGCGGTCAGGGAAGGATAAAGGTTTATTACATGTGCTTAAATACGCTGGATTGTCGATTAATAGAGGCTCTTCTGCCGAATCAGAAGACACTAATTCTCTAATTCCTTTACAAATCCGGAAAGCAAAATAGTTGTTTACTTTCAGGCAGGCATGTGCCATGGGATACTCAAGCAAGTTTGTGCTTAACTTGCTGGATGTTTACTTATTGCTCTAGTTACCTAAAAATGTTTAGAGATTGATCTGCTCAGGGCTGAATGGGAACTGATTAGGCATTCAAGGAGTCCGATTCATGACTAGAAGTAGATTCGTCTTTATGTAAACTCAGCATAACAAACCTTATTATGTTACAAAATAAGCAGACGTTGAATTAGTTTGCAGCGAAATGTTCAGCTTCAGCAGTTCCTGTTCTGCTAAGTCATAAACTTATTTTCAATTATTATGGTTTTAATTTATTTTTTATTCTTTTTCATAGAAAAGGGAAACGGTACTGTCATGGTCGAAACTCTGGCAATCAGTTTGATACGTGGTTTATAAGTTTTTAATACAAAAGTAATTACGTGATTAATGCTTAGAATAATTGCTTTGATAATCGGTAAGCTTCGGTCAATCACATCTTCAGTGACGGTTTGGTTTCTTTCACCAAGAAGTCTAAACGCATGGACGTTAGTTTGCAGTGATAACAAACCGTTTGTAGTAATAAAATTTGGAAATTTGGAAATTTGGAACTTTTGAATAATAATTTAACAAAAAGATTGAAAAATTCGTCTCAATAGTGATACAATTAACTAATTAGTTAATGAAGCGGCCAGTGATTTATAAAATTTTGGTGTCAAACTTTATTTTTCTTATGATTTTAATTATACCCAAACCATATCCAGTTTGTCGTTACCCGTCGAAACGGCGTGTACATTGCATGGATTTGGAAAAAACTATCCTTAATATATGAGTGTATGGAATTACGCACGTGCCCGGGCAGATAGCGAAACATCCTTCGGAATCTCACAACTCTCGCTATCTGCCCGGGTAGATTCATAAATTATCTATTTGCTCGAATTATTGTGATTCGTCGCAATAGTGATGCATTTAATTAATTAGTTGATGTTGCTGCAAGTTTTACATAAAATTTTGGTGTCAAGCTACATTATGTAACTACACTACTACACTACATAACTACACTACTAAATGCACATGGTTTAGATTTGGAAAAAACGAAACAATCCTTAACATTTGAGTGTATGAAATATACAGAATAATAAACGAATCAACTAAAGAAAGAACGATGTCAGTACAGCACCTTTGACCCGAAACAGCCTTGTCTGAGGTGGTATAGAACCCACAACCTTTGGCGATCTAGGCCTACGCTCTATCGATTGAGCAACCACTCACAATCGCACCAAGGCACAATCAAACCAAGCTTAAGTTTGAATTTGTTAACAAACCTTAGTGACACGTTTTTGAATAGCCATCTAATTTTTATAGCCAACCCAAAGTGTCTTCTCAAAGGTGGAATTAGGGCCAGGGCACAAAACCCGACGAACGTTTAAATAAACTTGAATAGTAAAATGCGTGGACCTTTTACTGCTTCGGGCTATAAACTAATAGACACCGAAATTGGATGGATATGTTACGGGCAAAGGGCAAGTCGGGCATTTACGGCATAAGTTCCCGGGCAAATGGATAATTTGCGCACGTGCCCGTGCAGACAAACTTCGTTCTGAATCTCACAAATATCGCTATCTGCCCGAGTAGATGCGTGAATTATCTATTCGCCCGAATTAAATTATTTTCATAACATATCCATTTTGTTGACGTCGGATATTCTACATAAGCAGCTGGTACGCAGTCTGTGTCTTGTTTCGTTGCTTTGATGTAGCTTCATTGATTTGCTTAAGCATTTCGTTGGACTCCTGCAGTTTCCATTGTTGCTTGCCGGGTCTGCTGTGATAGTAATCACCCGATTTCAAGTAAAAGTTGTCTTCCATCGTGACTGAAGATGCATTAGCGTTTTCGCAGTTATTACGAATGGGGTGATCTGTCGCTAAGGTGACTCATTAGTAACTACAGTAGTTCAAAAGTTGGAGGTATATATATTTTAGCCAAGCATCGGACAGGATTGCAACAATGTGTCACAAATCCAAACGTAAAAATAAATTTTATGAATTTGCCCAACAATATTTTAGGAGACACTTTGGGTTGGCTATTAAAATTACATGGCTATTCAAAAATGCGTCACAACAGTTTGGGAACAAATTCAAACTTAAGCTTGGTTCGATTGTGCTTGGGTGGCTCAAGCGTCGGTAGAGCGTTGGCCTAGATCGTCAAAGGTTGTGGGTTCGATCTTTCGTTTCCATTATATTTGTTTGCTATTATACTTTTAATGAGCAACTTTTCATAAGCTAAAAGTTATTGCAAATTTTTACGCAAAGCTCGCTTATGATATTTGCTCAATTTAATTCCAAAATCGCTTATTTTTATTTGATTAAAACTTTTATGCAACGCAAATTTACTTATTGTACATGACTTATTGTATTTTTATGCAACGAGCCCCTGGTGATCCGGCCCGCTTAGTGTCTCGAATTGACTCGGTGACGGGGTGACCCAGTTTCATCTCTGTTATAAACTAGCAAAAAGTTTTTGAAATTTAATCATTTAAAAAAATTTATGCGTTTCCCCATTCTGCACTGAACATGTGCTGAAACGGGAAATTATGAATGCAGGCACGAAAGTATTAAGTTACGTTCATTAAATTCTTTTCGGCCATACTACGAGATACTACAGAATTTCACTTAACAATTGTTCATATAGGTTCAGTACAGGAGCAGCAAATTGTAAATGGTGCAGATCAGATTGCTAACAGGATCTGTTGGTTGGGGCGATATTTCAACTTTAGTCGTTTAGAATATCTTCCTGCTTAATACAATCCTCTTGTTTGTGCGAACTCATTACTTCGAAATTCAAGAGCAGCTGATATTCACTGAATTAGATTAATGAAAATGGAAATTAAGTGCAACTCTGATGTCATGTTTTGTATTTTACGTTGGTCGACGCATAGGCTAATTTCTCTAGAAAGTGAGTAAACAGAACAATGTTTCAGCAACAGTTCTAATAATTGGTGTAAAAAAGTGGAGTATTTTGCAAATATCTATTAGTACTATGCTTGCAATCAATATTTCGTATTTTGTCACTGATCATACTCAAAGAACAGTAAGATGTAAAACGTTGTCTCAGCCCAAACAATGAATTTTTAATGCAGCACGTTTAAGCAGTTGAGGGATAGGTTAATAAATTTTAATCATGTCCAAAACCGAATAATAATTTGTTGAAAGTATGGGTTCGATTTCACACTTGGCAACTGTTTCCAAAATGCGCGCGCACATCCACACGTACACACAAAGACACACTCAAACACAAACACGTAAACCCACACACAAACATACACAGACAAAACCCACAAACACATTACAAACACTCACAACCCACAAACACAAACACAAAACACTCGAACACACACAAACACCCCTATACACGTGATTTTCTGGGCCAACTACTTTTTGGCAAGGTTTCACAATAACATAAACTAGAAAGCAAGGAATCGTTACTGAAAGCCATAAATCCTTAATCAGGGATTGGGATGGCAGGGAGAAACAGAATGGACCGTTGCTCGCTGACAACGTACACATATGTGTATGTTATGCCGAATATTCATAGTTGCCGATTTTGTATAATAAGTAACGGCGTCTTGCCGAATATTCAAAATGAAATTTACATTACATATATCTTCCAGTAAAGATTTTAATTTGATACACAAACTGGTCAACTATCTGTAAATAAGCGCAATTGTTAACATATGTAATGGAATGACTTAGATCTTGTGCTCAAAAGTGGTTGAAAAATTAGTTTCTAAGTGGTCATTGTTCCAAAAGAAGTTTCTACAGAAAAACGGACTCTAAGGATCTTGCCTATGTTAAGCTCTAGTTTTGATATTATGTCCAAGCCATAATTAATTGTCATTGTATAATTGTTCAAATCAGGGTTGCCAGCCCCAAATAAGCAGTTTCCAACTAATATGAGAAGAAAGGCCAAAAGTTACTCCAGCATTAAAACAAGAGAAGGGCACTTACAAGCCTAGTTTGGATTAATCAGTCTAAATAATGAACTACTACACGTAAAGTGATAAAAATCACAATAATGAGGTCAATTCCAAAATTCCCCTTTTCTGAAAGGACAGGCGTCCTTTCCCTCAGTGGCCCGGGTGCGGTCACTTTCCCCTTCCATTGCTAGAAGTTAATAGGAGCGGAAGAATCGTAAAACTCCAGAAAATCCTAGTGTTGGTGTAAAAGCGAAATTTATAATTACCATGACAAGGAATTCAACATTTCTAGCTGAAAAGAATACACTAATCCTCATCAGCAGTGTTTTAAAACCTTTTTCAGTGTTTAATAACATCTATTGGAAGATGGTTTGACAAAATAATCATATAAGCAGGTTATACGTAAGAAATTAAAAGTATTAAGTACCTAAGTGCGTTAATTTGCTATAATTCGTGTTTCACAGTGTTCTAGAGCTTTAAATTGTTACTAATCATGTTAATTAGTGTTAGTTAGGCTTAATTTATGTTAATTAGTTAATTATTACGTAAGAAAGGAATTTTTGGTTTGTGATGCAACTTAGGCTCATATGAAAGAAAAATTTCTCCCCTTTCCAAAAATGCAATCCCCACGTTTTAACTCCCAAATTGAGTGAGTTATGAACAAAAATGTTTTAGTAAGATTAGCCTTAATTTCGTAATCTTACTTTGCTTAAAAGGAAAGTCCTAAAAGTGGACTTCCAAAAAACCTTTATACTAACTTTCTTCTTTCTTTCTTTCCTCCTTTCTTTGTCTGGGAGGTTGTCTACCTCCCAGACTACAAGGCAGCCAGGTGCGCTGCTGTTTCCCCTTCTCTTTCATCTTTCCTACGTACGCTAGGCTTGTCCTCAGGTGAACTTTTGTTGGGCCTAGTCCAACAAGAAGAGGACAACAAAAGTTCGCCTCAAGAGAAGAAAAGAGGACCCAAATTTTAACACATAGGTAAAGTTCGCAGGGGGCTTAATTAATTTCCCCCAATTAAAATTGTTACAAAAATTAACCAAACAAGTCCAGTCAAGTACGTAGAGTATTAAGATTTCCATTTTAAGTCCTTGTAACTTACGTAGATTGCGTAAAAGGTAGAAACAAAAGCCAAAATTCGTGCTATTTCCCCTTTGGTTACGTTTACATGTTAACCAAAGTTTCGCAAAATTTTGCAGAATTTCAGCATCCAAAATCCATCAAAAAAGGGTCAGTTGGGGGGCAATAATTTCCAAATCTCATTAATTTTGGTCCTTAATGGCCCAGCTGGCTCAACCAGCCGCTGCAGGCCCTGTGCAAAAGATAGCAAGCTTCTAGAAAGTTCTAGAACTTTCTAGAAGCTTTAGGCTAAAATAAAAGAGAAATTCCGCCCCCAGTTCGCTAATGACCTGTCACCGAGCTGTCAGCAAAACTGTCAGCTCGGTCCCCAAAATTTTCAACTCTTTCAGTGTTCGTTTAGCAGCGGCTGAAAGCAGTCGCTTTTCTTTCCCCTTTCCCCCGGCGTGTATTGTTTCTCGGACCACTGGTGTGGTACGGGAATATAGCAATACACGTCCCCCTTTAGGACGCTTTTTAGGGACCTTTCTGGCCCACAGGCCAGAAAGGAAGATTAAGAAAACACACGAACACTACAAATTAAGGAGCCACATGGGTCTCTTATGCCCGGCTCAGGATCTACAACCTAGGATAAAATATTAGGGTTTTTTGGCCATTTGGCCCTCTTTTAATCTGTATTTTTCGGCCTTCGGGCCTTATTTTTTATATGGTATTTTGGGGCCTTCATGGCCAACTTTTATAGAATTTTTGGGCCAGTGAGCCCCGATTGTTTTTATGGTAACATTTGGGCCTAAGGCCAATTTTTAGTTCCATAGCATGTTGGGCCTCCGGGCCAGTTTTATTTTACCTTTTATTTTATTATTTGATTAATTCAAAAATTACGGGACAGCTCATGTAAACCCCTCCTGTGCGATGGAGGTCTTGAGACGTGTCCATTTTTCTCTTCTTTTACTTTTCTCGTTTTCGTTTTCTTCTCGCCAGTCAAGCCACGGCCTTTATGGCCAAAAATGTTCTTTTTAGTTGTCACTTTTGGGATTATTTTTTGTAGTTTTCATGGGATTATGAGTGGGACCCCAAACTCCTGATTCTGAGCTAGAGAGCCCCTTAATTACGGCTCTGAAATTACTAAGCTAGTTAAGAAAAAGTAACTCCCCACAGCCGGCAACTAGGAGTTGCCGGCCATGTTCTCGAAAACACCATATTGCACAAAAAATTATACTGTCAGTATTATGTTTTATTTTTAGCGTTAGGTCGGCATTAAACCGCTAGGTATTAAAAAGTATAGGATGTTTTAGAAGCTAATTCCTAAAACTTGAGTTGTTTTATGTTTAATTTAATTAATTGTCAAGCAATCTTTCAAGAGGAATGGCCGGCTTCCTCACTCTCCGTAGTTTTAATTAATTGTGTATGTAGTTTACTTGACTGTTCTTTGTTGTTAGTAATAATTGCTTAGCAATTATTACTCACTGGCTTTCATCTAAATTTAAGTTGTACCTTTTTTCCCAAACTTGTGCAGTTTAAGTTTTTCACAAAATTTCTTTTATGGGCAATTCTGAGGAATTGCAAAAGCTGTAAAACCTGCGCACAACAAAGTTCAAAGTTTACAAACTTCTTACACAAATGAGCCTAAGTTTAATTCATTAGTTAGTCTGAGTAGTTAGATAGTTATTAGTATGAATGTTCTATACAAATGAAGTGTGAATGTTTTGCAAGCCTGAAGTATAAATGTTTTGTATAATTGAAGCGTGAATGTGTTGCAAACTTAATGTGTGAATGTGTCCCTAAAAAGTACCTAAGGTGGTTATTCGGGTAAACCCCTCATGGAGCGTGAGGTTCCGAAATTAACCAAGTTTCAAGATACATGAGTATTAATAATGTAGTTATTAATATTGGGATAATCCGGGAAGCCTAGAGTTTAACAAATCGTAGTAAACTCTGCCAACAACTATTAAATCGCAAATCACATCAAACTCCACATTAATTAAAGATAGCATTTCAAACAGTCTAAAGATATCAGTCAAAACGGATTATCTCAACATATGATAGTTCACTGGTTCTCATCTGGCGCATGAGGCCAATACCTGCGAAATTGTCCTAAAACTCCTGTATTAGGCAGGAAAATGGTATGAATGTGTATAAGTGTGTGTTTGTTGTTGAATGCTCGCTGATCTGAGGGATATGAGTGTGACAAACAGTGTGAATGAGTACCTACTTCAATATCAAGGTAATATGCAAATTAGGTAGTTAATCTAGTCCAGGGTCATGGGGACCCACAGGATAAGCTGATATTACCAGGCGGTCCTCGATTCGTCCACGTAGGTATGCCCGCAAGAAGGGAGTGGACGAATCGCAGATAAAGGACTTCGTGCTGGTCTGTTTCACCTGTTTAGAGTCGAATTTTGTCCCAAAAATTGTAATATAGATTAGTTAAGTTGTCCGCTGTTTTGTATTAATTGTATGTGTTAACTAGCTAGATCTGTGCCAGTAAATTCACCTCAGGCTATTAATTCTTGCAGTGCACTGCGAAATAACTCATACGTTTTGTCAACCTCTAACACAAAAGTCAAAAGTCAGTTTTAATCAAACTGCAAGAATTATGTCAAAGTTGTTGTTCTTGCCCTCACTGGTTCTC